>CM053573.1:148488938-148499598 GCA_028646485.1 Cryptoprocta ferox
AAGGTGGGGCCAGGGAGGAGGGCCAGGGAGGAAGGAGAGGCTGGACTGGCTGACATTCTCAAATGGACCAAGTCAGGCTACTCGGAGAGTGAAGTCCTCCAAGGTACTCACCAGGGTTGTCCCCAGTAAAGGCCACCACTTTGCACCCTGGGGGAAATCCGTAGCGCTGGACGTAGTAGGCACAAATGGTTCCCTGAGGAGGAAAAGCAAGTGCGTCCTATTCAGGCAAATCCCACCTGTTCACAGCCGTCCGAACCTCAGGTGGCAGGAACACTACAAGCCCCAGGCACCAGGCCTGCACTGGCATCACTCCCTGTCGCAAACCAGGGATGTCCTTCCCGTTCACAGAAGGAGCCCAGCACAGGCTCGGAACCACAAATATCAGGTCATCCCACTGCCTCGAACACCACTGCAGTTTGAGAGGCAGCTAGAACAAATCGATCCCGACTTGTACTTTTTTTGTAAGCTCTAAATCCTAGGACAGCATTAATGGGAACTAAGTAACGAGTGGCCACACAGTGAGCAAATTCACGGAAGGACATTACGCCTTACACACTCGCTCGGTCAGTCCAGCAACGAAGAATAATCAAACACGCGGGCGCCTGGGTGGCTCAGTCACTTAAGCGTCCGACTTTGGTTCAGGTCATGATCTCACGGTTCCTGAGTTCGAGCCCCGTGCAGGGCTCTGTGCTGGCCTGCCTTTGATCCTCTCCCCCTCTCTGGGTGCCCCTCCCCTACTTAAACACACACACACACTCTCTCTCTCTCAAAATAAACATTAAAAAAAAAAAAAAAAAGAATAATCAAACACGCAAATGCAGACGTCAACTTTCTAAAGAAACCAGAAAACCGCAGTGTGGGGGAGGGAACTCCCCTGGGAAGCATGGCCAGCATCAGAGTTTGTGTGCAGATGGCGTATTTGGGGAAGTGATCCCAGGAAACGAGAGGGGTGCTGGGGAGGAGGGAGAGGCCACCCAGGGGAACACCGTCAAGCCGTCACCACTGTGGGCGATGCTTGTGTGTGAAGGATCCGGGGGTTGCCCGCCTGGGGACGGCACGACGAGCAGACCCCCACAGGCCCCCCCTGGTGACGGTGTCCCGTGGGATGCTAACTCCCTGGACCTCCAGGTTTGCAGAGCACAAACACGGAGTCACAGAAGCCCAGGGCGGAAAGGGAGGGAAATGAGATCCAGCGGGGGCGGGGGGTGCCAGGCGACGCTGGCCAAACAGGTGGGTTAGGAGGCGGCGGGGCGGGGCGGGGCGGGGGGGGAGGGTAGGGTCCAAGACCGTCGATCTCCAGACAGCTTCCTGCAGAAAAGGCGAAAGTGGTGTGGGCACTCCCTTCCCAAGAAGGGACGATGGGAAACATGGTGCCGCTGTCCCCCCCCAGCGCAGGGGTGCGCACGTTACAAATGAAAACACACTTTTCAGAATCGGGTCTTTTCCGTTCCTCAAGCTGCCCGTCTACGCGAGCTCCCTCGTAGAGGCGTGTGTTCCTGGCAAAGGGCAAACAGAGCCTGCTGCCGCGTACAAAACACCGCTCCCCATCTGACACAAAACCAGGAGCCGTGCCCAGAGTACCAATCCCAGAGGCTGGGCGGCTTCCGGCAGGCCCTTCCTTACTCTTGTCGCCGCGCTTCGGAGAGCCGGGGTCCTGCACGGTCCCCTTCCAAGGCGGAGGACGCCCCTCCTGAAGCTCTGTGCTCGGTGCTGATCTCAGAGAAGTGCTTTGGTGGCTGGGACTCTCATTGGGCAGCACAAGTGGGAGCCTGGTCCTTCTCATGACCGCCCCCCCCCCCAGGCCCCAGGGCCCCTTCGCCTTCCTTCCTACTAACACCCTGAACCACCCAGCTGTCCTGAATGTGTGGTACACGCTCCCACCAAAGGGCCCCTGATGGCGGGGCCCAGGTCTCTCATTCCATTCTCTCCACAGAACAGCCAAGAACCAAAGTCACTTAACTTGGGGAAACCAAGGCACATACACCCAGCCAGTGCGTGTTCTGAATGGGGTGTCGAGCTAACCGTTAGATGTTGCTAATCACACCGTCTGTGGTTTTGCTATGGAGTTGTGGGAGTTCATGAGATATTTTGGATACTCCTTTTCAGATATACGATTTTTAAAAATGTTTTAATGTTCATTTTTTGAGAGAGAGAGCGCGAGTGAGCATGAGTGGGGGAGGGGCACGAGGTGGGGCACAGAATCGGAAGCAGGCTCCAGGCTCTGAGCCGTCAGCACAGAGCCCGACGTGGGGCTCGAACTCATGAACCATGAGATCATGACCTGAGCTGAAGTCAGACGCTCAACCAACCAAGACACCCAGGTGCCCCCACGTATATGATTTTTAAGTATTTTCTCCCATCCCATAGGTTGCCTTTTTGAAGTTTATTTACTTTGAGAGAGAGCGCATAGGGGAGGGACAGAGACAGAGGGAGAGAGAGAATCCCAAGCAGGCTCTGTACCTCCGACACAGAGCCCCACGAGGGGCTCAAAATCATGAACTGAACCTTGAGATCGTGACCTTGGCCGAAATCAAGAGTCAGAGGCTCAACCCAGCAACCCAGGTACCCGGCCTCTGTTTTGTTGATGGTTTTCCTTTGTTGTGCAGAAGTTTTGAAGTGTGATGTAGTCCCACCTGCTGCTTTTCTTGCCTTTGCTCTTGGTATCAAATCCTAAAAATCATCACCAACACCTGTTTTCTTCCAGGAGTCTCATGCTTTCAGGTCTTCCATGCAAGCCTTTAACCCACCTTGAGTTCACGTCTGTGTGTGGTGTAAGACAGTGGTCCAGCGCCATCCTTTCCCATGTGGCTGCCCTAAATGTTTTCCAGATTACCCTTGGGACCAAGGACTATGCTGAGCACTTTAAGTGCATCAACTCGCTTCCAGGGCACCTGGGTGGCTCAGCTGGCCGGGCGTGCAGCTCAGGTCCCGATCTCTCGGTTCGTGGGCTTGAGCCCTGCACCCATGCTAACCACATGGAGCCTGTTTGGGATTCTCCCTCCCTCTCTCTCCCTCTCAAAACAAACTTTAAGTGCATCGACTTGTTTATTCTGCACATCAGTCTGACAGCACAGGAAGTACCACGATTCACATTCCTTCAAGAACAACAGGAATGGCGAGGAAACAGAGGCACAGGCTACAGCCACCGAGCCGGAGAACGGCAGACACGAGATTCCAGCCTGGGCAATATGGCGCCAGGGGCTCGCTCTCCCTGGCTTGCCGCCATTTCTTTGGATTTTCTCCTGCTCTCTGACTCCTTCAAGCTTCAGAGTTGGTTCCTGGCCCTGGAATTTCAACATTCTGTATATTTTATCCTAAAGTATGCAATCACCCACAACTCGTATCTTCAACTTTTCTTCCTATTCTAATACATTTCTAGCAGAACTTTCCAAAGTCCTTGCCCCACACCTCACCGCCACGAGGCAGTCATACCCATGCCCCTGAGTACCTGCTAAATGCAAGGCACTGATCAAGACATTCGGCTTTGCCTTATGTCCAACACCTCTGTACGCTGCCTCCCCCAGCAGCTGCCGGCTCTTCAAGGAGCCGCGTCGCCGGAAGAGGACCTACCACGACTGAGCAGGACGGAACCGGTGAGCCAAGCTTCTCCTCCAAGTGAGGTGCACAGGCAGCAAGGCAGACCTGCGACCAGACTTTGTCCTGGATCTGCAGCAAATTCATTCCAGAACCTAAGGAATGAAGGAGGCAAGAAATAGAGACATCTTTAAAAAGGACCTTTTGGGAAGATGGACAAATGTGGCAGAAAGCCGATCACTCTCTTGCAGCAAACTCGTACTTGGACCTCTTCCCCACAGCCAAGTATACAGTGTGCCTGGGTCACTGTGGGGCGCACGTTGAGGTCGGCAGGCCCTGGGAGACACCACCTCCTCCACACAGTCCTCACGGGCTCGAGCTCCACCATCAGCCTGGAAATCTGCAGCCCTGAGACCCAACCATACATAGACTAGGAACTGCTCTTCACGTCCCCTGGGTTCAAGGTGTCCGCTCAGAGGCAGCCTCGGCCCAAGGTGGGTCGGCCCTCAGGATTTCCCAGTCACATCTAACTTTTCGGGGGAAGCAGAGAGGTCAGCTCACTCCGTCTGTCTGAAAACGCTCCTGAGGACGGCAAGGGAGACATAAGCAGCACACGGGGGAGGCCACTTGTCTTCCTCACCGGGTCCAGGTGGGGGCCAACAGACGGGGACCGTGACGCTGATGGAGCCAGGCACCCGGGTGGAGGTCAGACCATGGGTGATTGGGGGGTGACCTCGCAGGCGGCTGAGGCTGAAGAGTGCGAGCCTCTGGACCGCCCCGGAGGCGGGTCTGGGACCGTCCCAGAGAGCACTAACAGCCCCAGGGGACCTGTAGCGACCTCGAGTGCACACGGGCGCTTCCAGGTTTAGGTTCTGCCGGTCTCACTTCTCTGGAGCGCCCGGCGGGAACCTTCTCTTCTGCAGGGTGAGTGAGGCGGGGGGACCAGCTCTCTCTCCCCGAACGCTAGGATCGCAGCTGGCCTAGGACAGCACTGGGACGCTCCAGATGGAGCCCCGGGAGGCTGTGGGCACCCCAGGACTCTGCCGAAGCCGCGTTCACAGGTCCAGGCTCTTGCTCTGTGTTCTGGTCCCCTCTTCTGTTGGCGAGCGGGCCTCGTAGCCTGGCCTCACGCACAAGTGCCTTTGGCAGCCTTGTGGCCCGGCTTCCCTTCCTCACTGGCACCGCCGGCGGTTATTTCTGGCAAGGTTTTGGACTCCAGAAGCGCTCAAGTTCCCCAAGAAACAACTGCTTGTGGGAGCCAGGCTCCGAGATGGCCGGGGCCCCTCCCTGAACCCTGCTGTTCACACCCTGTGGGGTCCCTGTCTTCCCGCACCTGGGCGGGTCTGTGCGACCGGGAGCGCGGGGCAGAAGTGCCCTATGGCCCCTCCAAGACTAAGGGGTAAGAGATTCTGCAGCTGCTGCTTGGCCGCACTCTCCTCTCATCCCTCCCTCGGGGTGGGGACCCAGCTACAGCGCCGTGAGTGGTCCTATGGGAGGCGCACGTGGAGAGGAACACGGGCCTCGACCCGGTTACGTCTGGAGCCCTGGAAGTGGGTCCCCCAGTCAAGCCTTTACAGGACCGGTCCTGGTGGTGGCCGGAACGCCACCCCACCAGCGCTCCTGGGCCGCAGGAGCCAGCTGAGCTGCTCCCGGATGACGGGCCTGCAGAAATTCTGTGAGATCCCCAACACCTGTGGTCTTCAGCGGCTAAGCCCCAGGGGCATGCGTTCCGCAGCAAAAGGTAACTAACGTGCTCCCTTCCTGGCAGCAGGTGATAGGGCACAAGGACTGGCACGCTGCCTGCAGCCCCGCACGTCCACACCCAACAGAGGCCCCAGCGCTCAAGGCTTACCGTCACTGCAGTCGATAGGGGAGTAAGACCCAAGGAACAGAGAGGCCGCAAAGCTACTGACCAAAGAAATCCTCTGCAAAAGGAAGAAACACAGTGAGCTAGGACTCATTTCCACAGGCCGCCGAATCCTCGGAGGCACAAAGCACGAGAGTTTTCAACTGAGGCGGGAAGTGGCACCTTTGGGCGAGGTGCCCGGTAATGGTAGTGACTGAATATCCCGGAGACTAGAGCATGTGAGTGTCTGCGAGACCAAGGCTCCTTGGGCGAGCGCCTCGCTCTGCAGTTTCTGTCGGGCCAGAAAACTACCAAGTCCCACAAAGCAAAAAAGCAACAAGCCGGGTTTCGCGAGCTGTGCCCGGGGAGGTGGCTCTTGCACCCGCCATCCAGGAAGGATGGTGCCCGATCGCCTTCCTCCCTGCCTGGGGTCTTTATGTCCAAGTCACAGGGTCTTTCTATCTGAGGCCACAGGACTCAAATCCAACAAAGACCCTCTCGGGGGGCTCAGAGCAACGTGAGAACCGGTCCCGCGGGAGCTGGCGGACGGCGAGCGCATCTCAGGCTTCCCCACCGGAAGCACCTGCTTCCGGAAGCACGGGCGCTTGGGCCGGCGCGGAGATTGCCGACGCCCCCCGTCCCCGCTCGGGCCACCTTTGTTCCCACACAGAATCTGGAGAGGGTTTTACATCTCTGCCCTTCCCCCGCCTCCCCGAAATCTGCACGGCTCGTGCTGCAGAATCATCTGGAACCTTGAGTCGTTAAACGACAAACCGGAGGTTGTGAGCTCCCAAGACGAAAAAGGCACTTTGGTTGAACACGAGCTGAGGGTTTTCTAATTATTCAGAGACGAAAACCACTAGCCTCTCGGCCTGCGGGTCAAGGGACGAGTCGGAGGTCCTGGGACACAGGCCCGGGTTTCAGCTTTCCGCATTTTCCCAGAGAAAACCCGGAGCCCACACCGGTCAAGCGGCCGGGAGCCATCAACATGCAGGAAACGGAAGGGCACCTCGACCCCCTACTCAGGTGGCCCGAGCAAGACACCAGTCGCCACTGCCCCCACCCTGCCCCTGCCCCCTGGGGTCAGGAGAGGCCCTGCCTTCTCTTTCCCACGATCCCATCCTTTCCTTCCTCTCTGGAAACAGCTTGACCATGAGAAAGACGCAAAATCGACCACATCATTTTCAGTGGCTGCTAATCAGTGTTTTTGGCCAACGCCCACGAGATGTACTTAGACTAAAGGCAAGTGTCAAAAAAGGAATTCAACCGTGACTGAAACCAAACGGACGTCCAACCAACCTCCGTGTGCGAGTAGGCCTCGGGGTTCTGCTCGTAAATCTTTGCGATTTGGTTTCCTGTAAACCGCTGCGAAAAGAGTGCAAATTCTTAAAAACCCATACGCTACGCGCCGGGATCGCCTCCGCAAAGTGAGGTTCGCGCGGCCTGCTCCGGGTGTTAGGACGACGGAAGCTTCCGGAAGGCCTCAAGCCTAGAAACCCGCCCAACCCCCTTCGGGACAAGCCCGGCTCCTCACCCGGCCAGGCGCGGCGCGGACCGAGAGCGCCTGCGCGGGGGCCTTCTTCCGGGCGGGGGGGGTCACATGACCTGCGCTGGGCCAATCGCAGCGGGCCCGGGAAGGGCGGCTGCCGGAAGAGGCCTTCTTCCTTTTTTTTTTTTTTTTTTTTCCCTCTAACGTTTCCAGGAGCCACGCTGTCTTCTGTGCACTGACTCCCCTCAGGTTCAAAACCGCCCGCCACGTGGGCGCTATATTTAGCCCCGGCTTGGAGGCCGAAGAGGAGGTGCCACCACCCCCCCCCGTAGGGGCCGCCCGACGTGAGGCGCCGCGTCCAGGCCTCAGCCCCGCTCTGGGGAAAGGGCCGCCGGGAGCGGGCCCAGGGGCCGCGCGACTCCCCCGGGGCAGGGCCGCGGCTCCCCAGACGCCCGGGGACAAGGGACCGGAAGCGACGGGAGCCGGGCCTTCCTCCCTTCCCCCCCAGCCCCGACCCCCGGCCCGGCCCGTGGCGCACCTCGTAGGCCCGGGAGCCCGTGAGGCAGCTGAGAGCGCGGGCCCCGCCCACGGCGGCCTCCAGCCGGCGACACTGCGCGGCGGTGCTGGAGTCCATCCACACCGGGCTGTCGCGGACGGAGAAGCAGGCCTGGAGAGGAGGAAGCGAGGCACGCGCTTGCGCGGTGCTGCCGACCCTGGCAGCCACCCTGGCGCCCGCGGCGACACTGCCAGTCACAGCTGGCGGGGCGCCTCCTCCCTGCTCGGGACCTAGGAAGACCCGCGGGCAAGCCCTTCGTGCCCAAACCTTGGCCCGGCCCCGCGGTTGAAGGTTCTAATGAGGACACCTGAGCACCGCAGGCGACACTGGGGAGCGCGGGGCAGGGCGGGAAGGGGCATCTGAAGCCGGGACAGTGGAGAAGGCACGGCCTGCCTTCCCAGCATCGCCAGGAGGCCGCATGCCCCCGGGGGGGAACCCTGGGCTGGGGGCACTAGCGGAGCCACACCGGACCCGAAGGGCCGCTCGATGAGCACGGCTGGGGCCCCAACCTCTGCTCGCACACCAGGGCTCTCCACCGGGGCGCAGGGCAGTCCGTGTGTCCCTGTTCACAGCACGACGGCCCGAGCCAAGTTCCTACACCCCTGACAACGCACGACAGCCCCAGACTTCAGGGCCCACAGGGGCCTGCGTCCTGCTCCCCACCGTCCAGAATTTTCTCCGACTCCCACAACATGGCCACGGTTACCTGCAGCTGCTTATGCAACGGGAGGTCTGGTGACAGGCTTGTCAGCACCCGGCTGGCCCCAGCCTTCCAGTACACGCTTCCGTGTTGCTGTCAGGGAGAAGCCAAGCACATGTTCACGCGGCCACACACCGGTGTCACCTCCTGGGGACACAGGATCCAGGCCACACACCGAAAGAACTGGGCTCCAAGCCTGCCCTGCCGCTTCTGTGTCACAGAACTCATCACCTCTGTGAGACGTGGTTTTCATTTCTAGAAAATGAGAACTCGGCCCTGTTCACCTCAAAACGTACAGGAAGGATCCAAGAAAGAACCACTGGTCTGGATTTTGGTACCTTTGTAAAGTTGCGTTTAAATAGATTGCTCATAATATTATCTGACATCCGCGCCTTCATTCACTTACCCCGTCATTCATTCAGCCAACATTTACTGAGCACCTAGATCATGCCAGGCAATGAGGCAAATGAACAGGATAGTACTGTCCCTGTTCTCGTGATACTGGAATCGAGTCAGGGAAAAAGACACAAGTTTACAATTATAAAACCCTATGGATGCCCAGTGGCAGGGCAGCGGGAACGCAGAGGAGGGGCATCTCACCAACTGGGGGCACTCCTGGGTAGAGGTGGACGTGACTGGTAGGAAAGGAGCTGGGAGTTGCGTGTAGGTGCCCCATGCAGTGAGCACAGGTGAGAGGTGGGCGGGCGTGGGGAACGGTGGCCTTCTTTTCATTTAAGTTTATTCATTTTGAGAGAGAGACAGAGAAAGCGTGAGTAGGCGAGGGGCAGAGAGAGAGAATCCCAAGCAGGCTCTGCACCGGCAGCACCGAGCCTGATGCGGGGCTCAAACCCGCGGACTGTGAGTCCATGACCTGAGCCGAAGTTGGACGCTGAACCACTGAGCCACCCAGGCGCCCCGGAAACGGCGGTGTTCTGAACAGTGGGCTGGGTCTCAGGTGGGAGGTGGCGGGGACAGCCTGAGCACCGGGGCCTTGACAGCCATGCTCAGGAGGCTGGGGCTTCTCGTGGAGGTGTGGGAACTCTGGATCAGGGGAGCGCCATGGCCAGGGCGGAACGTACAAAAGGATTTGGGGGAGTCACGAAGGTGTATGGGAAGCAAGGAGGCTGAAGCAGAGGCCCAGAGAAAAACCATGCACGTTCGGCCTGGGGAAACAGAGGCACGACTGGAGAAGAGGTGGTAGATTCAAGAGTCGTGTAACGAGTCAACGGGACACGGGGACCCCTTAGACACGGGGTCAAGGATGATGGGTGGGTTGTGGCCCTGGGGAAAGGCAGAGCACTGAGCCTAGCACGTTAATTGGGATACCCGGCCACGAGGTCAGGGCCATGCCCCAAAGGGAGAGGGTGTCCCAGCCTGGGGTTTAGGTAGGAGAAGTGGATGAGCTCACTCAGAGAATCTGTGTAGTTTAGCAAGGACAGGAGCAGTAACTTCCTGTTGGGTTGGGAGTAGGGGGGAGAAGAGGTGGCTTTAGAAACATCAGGCAGCGCTGTCTAACGAGGATGTGCAAACAGGCTGATCAGGCGTGGAGCCAAGTGATTCAGAGGGAAGGCTCAGCTTGGGTCCGGACTCCCCCTCCCAGCAGCTGTGTGACCTTGGGTAGGTGCCGTCACCCCTCTGTGCCCCTGGGTTCCCCTATAAACGGCAATGATACTAAAAGCAGTAGCTGGGGGCGCCTGGGTGGCTCAGTCAGTTGAGTGTCCAACTCCTGAGTTCGGCTCAGGTCATGATCTCCTGGTTTGTGGGCTCCAGCCCTGAGTCAGGCTCCATGCTGACAGCACAGAGCCCGCTTGGGATTCTCTCCCTCCCTCTCTCTCTGGCCCTGCCCCACTCATGTGCACACTCTCTAAGATAAGTAAACTTTATTTTTTAAATTTATTTTATTATTTATTTTTTAGCATTTATTTTTGAAACAGACAGCATGAGCGGGGGAAGGGCAGAGAGAGGGGGGGACAGAGGATCCAAAGCGGGCTCTGTGCTGCAGCAGGGAGCCCAGTGTGGGGCTTCGAATCAACAAACTGCGAAATCAGATCATGACCTGAGCCGAAGTTGGATGCTCAACCGACTGAGCCACCCAGGCGCCCCAGTGCACTAAGCGCTCAGGGTGTTTTGTTATTACCACTCATATTTCTACTACTTAAAACTGCTATCGTTAGAGGTATAATTTCTTTTGTTTTTAATTTTTTTAGGGTTTATTTTTTTGAGAGAGAGAGAGAGAGAGAGAGAGCGCAAGTACGGGAGGGGCAGAGAGAGGGAGACACAGAATCTGAAGCAGGCTCCAGGCCCCGAGCTGTGAGCGCAGAGCCCAGACTCACGAATGGTGAGGTGATGACCTGAGCCCACGTAGGGGGCTCAACCGGCTGAGCCCCCCGGGCGCCCCTGTAAGGATACTGTCTGACTTTGCTTCTAGTTCCAGGAAACAGGAAAGCAGTTTTCGTGCCCCAAAGCAGACATCGTTAATGCGCATCAGAGGCCTCCTCCACCCACCAGAGGCCCGCCATCCGGTTCTTCCTCACT
>CM053573.1:148499698-148632321 GCA_028646485.1 Cryptoprocta ferox
ACCTAAGTGCCTGCGCCACCCCGGAGCTGAAAAAGGGCTGATGGCCCGGGATACGTAAGCACCAGAACAACGAATTCAAGTCGGGATCAGCTGAACACAAAGGTGAAGTAGCATAAAAATAGTTTAAATAGATGCAGTCAGAAACCACGGGTCCTCAAATCCTGCCTCTCTGATTTGTGACTTCCAAGCACCCGGGAAGGGCGAAAACGAGGTGGGTCGTATTGTGGTTTCTTTTATCTGCATTTTCAACCCGCCGGACTAGTGGTGGGACTTCGGTGCGACAGAGAAGGGAAGCGCAGAGTGCACGGCCCCATCAGAGTGGGGACAGGCCTAGACCCCCCATGTCCAGGAGCACCAGGCCGGAAGGAGCAGGTAGAGTAGTCTGGGCCACATGTCCCAGTCCCCGTTCTACCTTCCACCATCTGGGTGCGATCTTCTTTCTTACAAGACCCCAAGGGTGGGATCGATGGAGCTGCCCAGCAGAGCCTGACACTTACCCTAAGATCTCAGGGCAGGATTAGAGATTCACCCCGGGCTGCGTTTCCCTTAAGGACAGACCAGCCCCTGGAGCTTTGACCCAACTCCACATCCCCACCCTATGCCGGGAGGGGTCCTTTCATGACCCTGTCTGTGGCTGCCAATTTGGCCCCCTTCCAAACCTCAGGCAGGGAGTGGGGCACCCCTGGAGTGGGGATTGGCAAAGCCAGAACAGGTGCAATCCCGAGGGGCTGCTCACGATCAGAAATCACGTGACCCCACCTACCTCTCTATCCACTGCTCAGCACCCCAAGTTAAGGCCTTAACCTATCAGAAGCCCCTGACAGTATCAGTGGGACCTCTAGACACCGACTCTTGCCTGTCACCCCCACTACTCTTGGCCCGGCTCAGGCCCATGAAGTACATTCCGGCTGGCCTGTCTGAAGGAAATCTGTCCTTTACCCCCATCCTCCAGTATGAGTCAGGGTCAAGTTGATAAAAAAATTTTTAAAAATCACACTGATTATCTTAACAGAAAGAATTTAGTACAGGGGATTAATTGCTTACACAGGCACTAGAGGCCTGAACAAGCTTCGAGGGACACATTAAGCACCGCCTTTGGCTCCCAGTTGTAGGGTCTCAGGACCCCTGCGGCAGACCCCGGCCCTATCACACTGGACTGTGCCGGCCATACACCTGGTACTGGCTTCACAGGTCGCCCATACTGGGCTACGGGCATCTTCCTCTCTTGTTGGTCCTGAGCCGGCAGGCCTCTCTTGGGGTCCGTCAGAACCTGACTGGTCAGGTCATAAGCCACCATGCAGGGGGCCCCTGCTCAAGAGCTGAGGAGTCTGGGGGCTGAGCACGAAGACACCAGTGCCGTGTCTGGATCTCGGGGTACAAGGGAGGCCACAGGGCCTGCCTGCAGCGTGTTTGGCAAAGGTTTGGGGAAGGCGGTGTTCTGAAGATGGTTACTGACTGGCAGGACTTGCAAGTGCCCAACACCAGTGCCACAAGCCCTTGGCGTGCACTCTCGGCTCGGGACGACTGACGCCGGCTGAGGCTGCGTCTAGCCTTGGGGACCAGCAGACTCCATTTCCCGGGGAGGACCTGGTCTCAACAGAGGGCTTCCCAGGAAATCAGCAAGTCCGCCAGTGAGACAAGCTGGGGACAGGAGAAGGTCAGGGATCCCGGTGCCTACCTGGACCCACATCAGGACTGGAGAGGTCACGGTCAGCCCGTCCTCGTGAACGTGAACTCCGCCCCGAGTCCTACAAGGAGAACAAGACAGGGTGCTGGGCAGAGCCCTGGGCAGTGGCGGCAGATGCCGGATCCCTCCATGGGAAGAAGAAATGCCCTTGCCCCAGCCTCGGTGGGAACTCTATACTGAACGAGACTAACAGTGCTGGCAAGGTGGAAAGAGATGTCCTGGAAATCGCTCAGTGGTGACGATTCTCAGAAACACCAGCAAAAGCGAGGCTTCTCGAGATGAGGTGCTCACCCAGGAAGGCGGGCATGGTGTCACTTGGCGCTGTGGCCACGAGGGAACTGGGGTGCATGGCTGGATCAGAACCCTCCCAAGCCTGCTGGGTTTGGAGAGGTAGGGGCGTGTGCTACAGAGGTGCCGCGAACGGGGCACACAGAATCTTGAGGGTGACGTAGGTGGTCTGCGCCTTGACTCTGGAGGTACTTTCGCAGCTATACGTCTGCCTCTACCAAAACGCATTGAATTGTACATTTTAACGGATGCTCTTTTTTTGTACGCAAGTTATACTCAATAATACTCAATAATTTTTAAAAAGATACCGTCGGGGAAAAAAGTGAAAAAGAGTAACAAACTTTCCCATAGACACACAGGGCGTCCGGGCGGCTCAGTGGGTTAAGTGTCCCACTCTTGATTACGGCTCAGGTCATGATCTCGGGGTTCGTGAGATCAAGCCCCGCATCGGGCTCCGTGCTGACAGCTGGGAGCCTGGAGCTGCTTCGGATTCTGTGCCTCCCTCTCGCTCTGCCCCTCCCCCGCTCACACTCTCTATCTCTCTCTCTCAAAAATGAATAGACATTTTAAAAGGTAAATAAATAAAGTTACCGTACTTTATTTTGAGGGGAGCGGCAGAGCCTGAGCCAAAATCAACAGTTGGACACTTAACCGACTGAGCCGCCCAGGCGCCCCTGAATTGTACATTTTAAAAGAGTGAATGTTTTGGTGTGTGACTTCTATCCCAAGAGCTTTTCTTTTCTTTAGGGGATGATGAGGGACACCCTGTATTAGTTACGGAAAACACAAAATCTCCATGGCTTGACACGGCTGGTTGGTTTCTCCCTCATGTAAAGCGTAAGCAGTGGCAGGACAGGGACGAGGAATGGCGAGTGGGGGGCTCTGTTCCCTGCAATTACTCAGGGACCCAGGAAGATGACGGCAACTCTCATCTTCCAACTGGTTTCCAGGGCTGCCCCGGACACTCCCATCCAGCCACGGAGCCGAGGAAGAAACAGGGCAGAGGCTCGCGGCGGGGCTCAGGTCCTGCGGACGGGCCTGTTCCCCTTCTCGCGCGTTCTGCGGGTTGGGACTCAAGTCACCCGGCTGAGCCTAACTGCCAGGAAGTCAGGAGTATGCCCAGGAGGAGAAGCGAAGGAAGTCTGGTCCTCGCTGGTCAGTCTCTGCTACCAAATCCCTCATGTGCATTAGGAAGAAGATGGGACAGCGAGAAATAAGTTCACGATGGGTTTTATGTACCAGGTGGCTGTGCCTGGTTACAAACCACCTCACAACTAAGTGACTCGAGGACTACCAAGCTCACTTAGCTCACAATCCTGTTGGTCGCGGGCTGGGCTCGGCCGGGCTCACCCATGCGTCTGGGGTCAGCTGTGAGCGGCTGGGGGGCTGGCGGCCACTGCTCTTCGCCGGGATGAGGGGGCAATTCGGCCACGCGTCTCTCACTGTCCAGCAGGCTGGCCTGAGCCGGGTCACGTGGGGCGAGAAGGTTCCAAGAATGAGCGCAGAAGTCAGCAAGGCCTTCTTGAGACGGAGGTCTAGAACAAGTCCGGGGCGCCTGGGGGGCTCAGTCGGTTGAGCGTCCGGCTTCGGCTCAGGTCATGATCGCGCGGTTCGTGGGTTCGAGCCCCACGTCGGGCTCTGTGCTGACAGCTCAGAGCCTGGAGCTGCTTCGGATTCTGTGTCTCCCTGTCTCTCTGACCCTCCCCTGCTCACGCTGTCTCTCTCTCAAAAATAAATAAAACATTAAAAAAAAATTTCGAACAAGTCTAAGTCGCAATGTTACCTCACATTCCCTATTGGTTAAGATCAACAGGTCAGGAAACCACGCCATCTCTTGACTGAAGGGGCTACAAAGTCACATTGCAAAGGGCCTGGCTGCAGGGCGGGGCGGGGAATTACGGTCCTTTCTGCAATACATCCCAAGGTGCACAATCCATATGTCAAATATATTAAAACGCATGTGATGCAGGGGCGCCTTGGTGGTCAGTTGGTTGCACATCCGACTTTGGCTCGGGTTCATGATGTTGTGGTTTGTGGGTTTGAGCCCCGCATCGGGCTCTGCACTGACAGTGCAAAGTCTGCTTGGGATTCTCTCTCCCTCTCTCTCTGCCCCTCCCCCACTTGTTCTCTCTAAATATGTAAATAAAAGATAATACATGTGAAGTATTCAAAAGAAACCCTGAACAAATGGAAAGACAAAACATGTGCTTAGATAGGAAGACTCAATCTCACAAAGTTTTCAGTTCTATGAAAGTTAACTTATAAATGTAATATGATCTCAATAACAATATTAACAATTTTGCTTTCTGGAACCTTAAAAGCTGATTCTAAAAGTACATTATCAAAAAAGAGCAAGGGGGGTGCCTGGGGGGGCTCAGTCAATTGAGCATCCAACTCTTGATTTCAGCTCAGGTCATGATCCCGGGGTCGTGGGACTGAGCCCCATGCTGGGCTCTGTGCTGAACATGGAGCCTGCTTAAGATTCTCGCTCTCTTTCTCTCTCTCTCTCTCCCTTCCTCCCTCCCTCCCTCTCTCTCTTCCTCTCTCTCTCTCTCTCTCCCTCCCTCCCTCCCTCTCAATCTAAAATTACAGGGAAAAAAATAACAAGAAAAAATGGCCATGGAAACTGAAAATGAAGACCAACAAACTGGGGAGCAACAATCCCAGAAATTAAATCATAGTGCAAAGCTAGAATAACTAAAACAACATGTTACTGGCTCATGAACAGACCCAGCAATCGACGGACCAAAAGAAAATGCCCAGAAAAAGATGTAAACACACACAGAAGTTAGCATGTAGAGATGGCATCTCAAATCTGTGAGGTAAAGACGGACTTCTAAAAAAATGGCGTCAAAACTGGAAAGCCACTGGGAAAAAATTGAAGCTGGATAGAAATGTCATGTCACGCACCCAGATATAGTCCAAGTAGTTTTATATAAGAAAACTGAAATCTTAGAAGAACCAGAAGAGAACAATGGTGAATTCCTTCACAGTCCTGGAATGAGGAAGGCCTCTGAAACTGTGACTCAAAATCTAGAAGCAACAGGAAAAGACTGAGAAGTTGGGTGGCACAGGAAACAAAAGCCCAAGGGTTTTTTCACCATTCACAGATCAAAACAAACAAAAATCTGAGAAACCTATTTGCAATTCATTCAACAACGAAGAGGTCATTCCTCTAACATTTGAAGAGCTCCCAGAGATAATCAATCCGTCAGAAAAATGGGCAAAGGTCATGAAAAACAACTTCACAGAAAAAGAAACTCAAGTAGCCCTTCAACATATGAAAAGAAGCTCACCTTCATTCACGACAGAAAAGCCCAGTAAAGCCACACAGAGAGACCACTCCCACCTCTCTGACTGGCACAGAAGGAAAACTCTTAACAACCACAATGCGGCGCAGGCTCCCAGGCGCTGCTGGCGGGAATCAGTGCAGTCGCCAGGGGAGGCAATCTGGCCACATCTTCCAAAATCATAGTCTCTTCGCTCCAAACGTTGGTCTTACAGATACAGCGCACGTGTCTGTAATGCCACACGAAAGGCAACCCGCTACCGCATTTTTCACTGCAAACAACCCAAGGCGCTCCAATTCTACCTACACTATGCAGCCTATCCAAAGGGACACAGAAGCGCCACGTACTGTCGTGGAAACACAGCCGAATTAGCGTGAAATGAATAAAGCAAAGCGCAGAATGGCACACACAGTACTTTTTTATGCAGAAGCAAAGGAGGTAATAAAAATATTCACATCTGTTTTGATATAAAACACTGGAGAGGTACACAAAACCCCATGAAAGCTCTCTGTCGAGGAGGCCAGGAGGGCAGAAGTGAGGTTGCAGGAGGATTACGACT
Organism: Cryptoprocta ferox; assembly: GCA_028646485.1. NCBI lineage: Eukaryota > Metazoa > Chordata > Mammalia > Carnivora > Eupleridae > Cryptoprocta > Cryptoprocta ferox. The sequence goes on from CM053573.1 coordinate 148,505,523, forward strand.
TTTCTCTACATGCCTTTTGTTTCTGTATTCAACACCTGCGTTAAAACAACCACTTTGGAAAAGGATTTGGCAGTTTTAAAACCTCCCGTACAACTTAGCCCTTCCTGAGTATTTCATTTCCGAGACAAATGAAAGCTTGTGTTGACAGCCAGACTGTATTCGAGTCTCATAGCCTCTTTATTTATAATAATAAAAAACTGGAAACAATCCAAACATCCCTCATCAGACGGTTGGTTAAGCACTCAACTTTGACTGCGGTTCAGGTCATGGTTCAGGTCATGGTCTCGATGGAGTTCACTAACCCTAACCCTAACCCTAACCCTAACCCTTACTGGGCTGATAGGGAGGAGCCTGCTTGGGGTTCTCTGTCTCCCTCTCTCTTTGCCCCTCCCCAGCGTGCATGCGTGCACTCTCTCTCTCTCTCTCTCTCTCATAATAAACAAACCTTAAAAAATAATAAAAAATAAAACAGTCATGGAGGGTCACCTCCATCAGGACCCCTCGGCGCCGCCTCAGAATCAACAAGTCCACGGCCGTTATGGACTGAATTATATGCCCCCAAATTCCTGTGTTGAAGTCCTAACCCCCGGGACCTCGGAACGTGACTGTATTTGGAGAAGGAGCCTTGAAAAAGGCAATTAACTGACAATGAAATCTTTACGGTGGTCCCTAATCCTATATGACTGGTGTCCTCATAAAAGCAGACAGGGACACAACCCAGAGGAGGCACCAGGGACGCACAGGATGACCGTGTGACAGGCAGCAAGAAGGCAGCCATCTGCAAACCAAGGAGAGAGGCCTCCGAGATCCTAACCCTGCCAGCACCTTGACCTCAGACTTCCAGGCTCCGAAACGGCAGGAAAATTAATTTTGTTGTTTCAGACACGCAGTCGGTGGCATTTTGTTCCGTCGCCCCGCCAAACTTTCACAGCAGCTAAGCTCATCCTCTTTCTCCCCGGCTCAATTCCCTTCCACAGTCCACCAGCCACCCAGAAGGCCAGCCCGAAACCTCACCTTCCCATCTCACACTCAGCCCTGCGCCAGGCCCCGTCAATGTTACCACGCAGCTCTCCTCCAAGACTGTCATCTCCCACCCAGAAGACCTTGAAAAACCTCAGTGGTCTCCCAACATGCACCCTGACCAACACCCAAAAGATCCGGGTCTTTTCAAAACACAAATACAACCATGCTACACATTACCCCCATCCCCATGGCCCTTCGGTGGCTGTCCATAGCTTTTAGGGTGAAGACAAACTGTGTACCAAGGTTTCCACAGCTGGGCCCCGCCTCTACCTCCCTCTCTGGTCCCCAGCCGGTCCCCAGCCACACTGGCCTTCTTCAATTCCCTGAATAAGCAGTGCTCTGTCTTGCTACAGCGCCTTTGCACACACTGTTCCTTCTGCCTGGAATGCCGGCTCCCTTCCATCACCTGGCTAACCATACTCACTGAGACCTTCGCTCAAGCACTACTTCCTTAGGGACCCTTCCTAACCACCCCCACCCCCCCCAAGTCCGGGTCACATTCCTTTATAATAAACATTTGGAGAAGCAAGTTCCTTTCCTTTAATAGCGTTCTCTGAGTTTATAACCAAATGCTCTTCTGCGAGATTCTTGGATTGATATCAGTCTCCCCTGCACATCGGGAAGCTCTGGGAGAGTTCGCGCCACGTCTCTGGTTCACCATCAAATCCCAGCACCCGGCACCGTGCCTGACACAAAGTAAGTCTCAGTTGATACCTACTGCATGTAGGGATCAATGAGTGCATGGAACTGGGAAGGAATGGAGGAAAACACATTCCAGGCACACGCGTGCATGCACACACGCACACGCACACAGATGCTGAGAGGTCTACCCAAGACTCCTGCAGCTTGACGAAGCCAGATCTACAGATATATCAACTCTTAGGTTCTTGGACTCGATTTTAATGCGGCGGAGGTTGGGAGGGGCTGGCCGTTCCCCTAGGCACAACACCAAACAACCCTCAGACACCAGCAGACGGTCTGATACTATCAGACGCCACAGCCGTCCCCACCCACTTCAGGTGCTAGGTCCAGGCCCCAGGCTGTTAGCTCCTTACCAAACGGCTACACATTGGAGGTTCCAATGACCTTAGGTTCTTTTCATTTGCTTGAGCAGCTCACAGAACTCAGGGAAATTGAAGGACACAGCTGGATGGAGAGGCACGTAGGGCGAGGGACGGGGCAAGGGCGCTGAGCTTCCTTCCCAGGCACTCCACTCTGCCCAACCTCCACCTGTGCACCAGCCCAGAAGCCCTCTGAACCCAGTCCTTCTGGGTTCTTACTAAGACTTCATTACAAGGTCAATGACTACGTCATCGGCCATGCAACCTCCAGCTGAAAATTCCAACCCTCTAAAGACAAGGCTAATTGATCTTCCTGGCCACCAGCCCCAGCCCCTGGGTGGGGTCCAAAAGTCGTCTTCATTAATATAACAAAAGACACCTTTGTGACTTTCAGCACTTAGGAATTTCCAAGAGTTTTGGGAGCTGTGAGCCAGGAACTGTGGGTGAAGACCAAGGGCACAGGAGAAATATATTTTGAGCATCTGAATGACCAAATATGTATTTTTTATAAATCACAAGATCACACCAGAATAGTGTGGTTCCTGAATATAAAAGGTTGAGGGAGGACCCCCAAACCAGCACCCCCCCACACACACCAGGTACGGGTACGTACCCAAATTCTAGAAGGTCTCTGTCAAAATGCACACTGTCCTCATACAACACGTTCAGCTCTTCATCAACGGCAACAACTTTCACCTGGAAGGCATTTTTGAAAACGGTGTATGGAACCGGCCTCCGCTTCTGCACTGGTCCAGGGGCCGGAGCGTCACCAGGCGAGGCCCTCCCAGGAGGCTGGGGCGCACTACTGTCACCATGGCAGTGACGCACCATCTGGGCACAGACCAGACCGAGACGTGTTCATACGGTTCCTGAGCCTGGCGAGGGGGCCTGAGTAGGTCCTCCAGGGAACGGATGGACAGGCGGCATTTGGGAGCCCGAAATCTCTGGGGTCCCCTCCGCAGGGGCCTGAGAGAGCGGACAAGGCCCCCGGGCTGTTCCCACAGGCCCCGATCACCGGCCAGGGACCTACAGGGTCGGGACAGGGCGGACCGCCGAACCCAGACGCACGGGCGACCGACTCGGGCAGGGTCTCACGCGGCTTTCTGGGCGGGGACCGGCCTCGGCCGGCCTCCCTGGCCCGCGAAGGAGGGGGTCTGACCGCACCGGGGCCACGTCCCGAACGACGGGGCGGGAGCCCCGCGGCCCCGCACGGCGCTGGGCGCGCTGACCTGGGCGCGCGGTGCCCACCGAGGGGGGAACAGAGCCCGCGGGTCCAGCGCGCCCACCCACCGAAACAGGTTCCGAGCGGCGGCGTGGCTCCGGGTCACCGGTCAGGCCTGTGCCCGCCCGTTTGTGGGTTCCCGAGTCCTGCCGGCGGCGCCCGGCGGTTCCGGGAGGGCCGGGGTCCCGCCAGCCCCGGCCGGCGGCGCGGAGGAGGCGGCCCGGCCCCGCGGCCCCGCGACGGTACCTGCTGCGTGCTGAAGTCCCAGCCGAGGCAGCGGCGGCGAGCGGCGCGCCCGGCCATGGCTGCGGCGCGCCCGGGTGTCGCCGCGCCCCAGCGCCCCGCGCCGCCGCCCCGCCCCTCGCCCCGCCCCGCGCGACCCCGCGGCGCGAGGCCCCCGCCGGCCCGGCTCTGGCGCCGCCTGGCGGGAGACGGGGCGGGGACGCGCGTGCGGCGCGACGCGACAGGTGCCCCCCCCGCCGGGCAGCCCTCGGCCTTCCCGCCCTCCTCCCTTCCTCCCCGTGCACGTGTGCTCCCCGCACAGGCCTTGCCCCGGCGCCGCCCGGCTTCCCGCGGGGGTCGTGGGGACCAGAGGCGCCACCTCGGAGCTGCGCTGTCGCGACCTGTCTCTCTCGTGGCGCTGGGCCTGGAGACTTCCGCGGCCGGCTCTTGGGTCCACTCATGGTGGTGACACAGGTCCCAGAGAAGTGGACCCTGGGGCTGCAGGCACTCGGATCCCCCGGCCCCGTCATGTCCCAGCAAATCTGAACAGTTACCTAGCTCCGACATGTGCCAAATCCCACCTCCGTATTTAAATTCTTTTTTAATTTTTTAAAACCTTTTACTTATTTTTGAGAGAGAGGGAGACAGAGCACCAGCAGGGGAGGGGCAGAGAGAGAGGGACACACGGAATCCGAGGCAGCTCCAGGCTCCGAGCTGTCAGCACAGAGCCCGACGCGGGGCTCGAACCCAAACCACCAGATGGTGACCTGAGCCGAAGTCGGTCGCTCAACCCGACTGAGCCCCCCAGGCGCCCCCCAAGTCTGTTTAAAATCAGAGCTCTGGATGTTCCCAACAGAAAGGCTCGCTGGTTCCTGGGGTCGGCTGGTACTGATGTTCTAATGTGTGCCAGACCCGGTGCAGGAGGCGTGAGAAGTAAAATCAGACCCACTCCCCCCTCCCCTCGAGCTGAGCACACCCCTTCCCCACGCTCCACCTGGCTGTGTCACTCTTGTTGCCAGGACCGACTTCTTGCCAGAAGTTCTCCGAGGTAAGATGCTCCTCCCAGCCACTTCCCAGCCCATCAGAGGCCCCTCGCAGACTTCTCACAGTGGCCTGATTGACCTTGCCCAAGGCCCCGACACCAGTGGCAGAGGCGGGCCCAGCGCCAGCAAGTTTGATTCCCGAATCTGCACGTTTAACCACCGAACAAGACCGTTCTCTGAGCAGCCTCGCGAGAAGGCCCGTGGCGAAACACCAATATCTGAAGGCCAAGGCCACTGGCTCCTCCTCAAGCTGTCTCACAGGGTGGCCTTGTCCTGTTCAGGGGCGCCTTTCTCTATGGGCTGCGGCGCCTATCCCATTCTGGTGACTCATCCTTCGGTTTGATGTAGCAGCCCTTTCACTGCGGCCAGAGAAGGCTGGAGGTGTGAGAGGCCTTTTGCAGACAAGGACGCTGCACACCCACGGCTTACTCGTGGGGTGAAGACAGAAACCGCAATTCCAAGCTGTCGGTGCCTCTCAGGTTGTCCTCTGTGTTGACGCCCTGAAAAAGCACACCCAGCAGCAGAGGGGGGTGCAGGGGAGCCTGGGGGGGGGGGGGCACTGCCGAGGCCTGAGCACAGCGAGTCTTGTGCTTATTTGGCTCCAAGCTTGAGCCTGGCTCCCTGCACAGAACCGATTAAAGAGCCGCTGCACTGACTTGGGAGCAAAGCAGAAACCGCCCCGGAGGGCTCTCTCCGCGGTGACCGGGATACCCACGGTCCCCAGCAAGGCTGCTTCCTTCATCCAGGCCCTCACTGATACCCCAGCCTTAGGGCAAAGCGAACCCCCAGAAAAGAAGGCACGTGATCAGATTTGCCTATTAGGAAGATGCCGTGTGGAGACCAGGGAGGGGCAAAAGGCAGGAAGGGAAAATCCGTTAAAATGTGGTTGCGGGAAGCCTGAGGTGCTGACGATGGAGACAAAGTAAAAGGAGTCGGGAGAGAGCGGGAAGCTCTGGGAACCACGCGGACTGAGAGGGGGAGGGGTCAAAGGCCCAGCTTTCTGGCTTAGGAACTGCTGATGCGTCACAAAGCAGCCTCAAATGTGGTGGCTTAGCGCGATAATCTCGTGGTGGCCCTCACTTGTCAGCAGGTGTGCTGGGGGCAGGGGAGGGCGCAGAGCCAGGCCAGACTCAGGTGGCATGGCTCCACTCCACGAATCTCTCATCCTTCCCTTCACGGGGCCAGCCGGGGCCCAGGCCCGCTCTTCCCACAGAAGCAGAGGAGCAGAGGAGGGAAGGGCAAACCTGTGAGGCCTCTGAGGGCCCAGGGTGGGAACGGGCATGCTGCAGTCGCTCCCCTGTGCCAGCAGCCGAAGTCTCCTGGTGGGGGTGCACGGAGGGGCGGATGCAGGGAGGGGCGAAGAACTGGACCACTGATGCCATCTGCCGCGGGCCACCACCAGATGGAGCGGGGTTCCATTCTCTGAGTTTGGAAATGGGGGGGAGGAGAAGCTGGGGGAACAGAAAGATGGTGAGATTGGCCGGGACATGGTAGGGCTCGGGTGCCTGTGGAATGTCTGAGTGGAGACATGGAACAGGCAGTTGCGTAAGCGGCCTCCAGCCCAGGGAAGAGCTCTGGACCAAAGACAATGATTTGTGAGTTATCAGTTCCCCACAGGAGAGGGCTAGCTTGTCAGAAAGGGCTCCGGGGTGGGACAGACGGAGACCCCCAAGGGGACCTGCGAAGGACGCGCCAGAGACAGACAAGGAAGAGATCATGAGACAGGGGTGTGCTGGAAGCCAGTGGGAGAACCTTTCTGGAAGGGGAGGGCTCACCTCATGCTGCATGGGAACCCGCCCCCTGGTTTAGCAGTAAGGTGGCAGGTCATTGAAACTTCAGCAAGCGCAGACTCAGTGGAGCCCCCTAGGCCTTGGTTTTTTGGTACTTTTTTAATTTTGGCACTGTTTTTATGGTTTATTCGTATTGTTATATGTACACCTAATTCTGTGGTCCTGACTTGAGGTAGTTCATAGTTCCAACATTAGGTCATGCTGCTGCTACGTTCCTTTCTTTGATACAATGTCAGGTCTCTGCAGAGCTGTGCCTTCAACAGTTGCGGTGAGAGGCAAGTGCTGCAGGGAAATCAAAGTGGAACAGAAAATAGGAACAAGGATGGGGCACCTGAGTGGCTCAGTTGGTTAAGTGTCTGACTTTTGATTTCAGCTCAGGTCATGAGCTAACGGTTCATGCGATGGAGCCCCGTGTCGGGCTCCGCGCTGTCAACACGGAGACCGCTTGGGAGTCTCTCCCTCTCTCTCTGCCTCTCCTGTGGCCATTCCCACCCCCCACCTCTCCCCCATCTCTCAAAATATATAAGCTTTAAAAAAAAGAAAAGAAGGATAGCAGTGTCCAATCCAATGCCAACATTCGAGAAGTAGGGCCGTGCCCAACAGGCACACAGATGGTCTTAGTAAGTTATTCCGGTTATTTAAGAATGAAATGAAACAGTATTTTCTCCTCAATGCATGTCCATTATTTTCTTCAGAGAGCTACTACATTATCAGGACATAAATATATATTAAGCTGTTTGGACCTAACTACTTAACGCACAGGATTGTTAGCCATTGCTTCTGGCCTAGGAGTTCTGTGTGCTCCACAAAGTATGAACATTTGGGAACCCCCGATCTAGTTACTTGCATCTAACTGCTCCATCATAGTCAATAGTATGCCGACCCCACACTTTACTGGCCAGACTCCCAGTGACACCTGAGTGGCCTCCAGTTCCCCATTCATGCAACACCACCACACAGAACGTCCTCACCCATGGCCCGATGGACCTGTGTGAGGGAATTTTCTGGGTTATGTACACAAGAGTAGGATTTATACTACGTGTGCGTAACTAATGTGATTGGAGTGCAAATTACTCCTAATGTACTTCTATCCCCGCAGCCTTCCTTTTTAATGTTTTATTTATATTTGAGAGAGAAAGAGAGAGAGCACAGTGGGGGAGAGGCAGAGAGAGAGGGAGACAGAGGATCAGAAGCAGCTCCATGCTGTCAGCACAGAGCCCGATGTGGGGCTCAAACTCTGGAACCGTGAGATCATGACCTGAGCTGCAGACAGAGGCTCAACCGACTGAGCCCCCCAGGCGCCCTGTCTATCCCCACATCCCACGTAAAGTCCGTGGCATTTCCCTCGTGAAACCTGATCAAAGGACACTTCATGTAGAATAAAGAAAGTGCAGAGGCCACCAGGGGGAGGGCTCACACCCTGCCACGGTGTCCATTGCAGACTTAGCAGGAAAAGAAGGACCTTGCCCTCGGCTACTGCTTTAGTCACTACTTTACCATCCCAGCAAGAGGAAGGAAGACCTCTTCATCGCCTCCAAGAGCCCAGCCAACGAGAGACAGGCAACTCAGCCAATCAAAAGCCACTATATTTCAAACTCCCAGTCTCCTCCAAGGGACTTTTTTGTTTATAACAGCCTCTCCAGTTCCCCCATTTCCTCTATAAATGAGTGGTCCTCTCCCTTGTTCTGCAGACTCGCCTGTGGTTTTGAGGGAGGGTGGTTGTCCCTGATTACAATGCTCTGCGATTCCCAAATAAACCCATTTTTCCCGATAAAATACCTAGCACTTTTATTATTTTTTTAAGGTTAACACCATCCTTCTAATGTTTGCCAATCCAATAGGTGAGGAGTGATTTCTCATTATTGTTTTACTTTGCGTTTTCCATCATTCCTGATGAATTTGAGCATCTCTTCAGATACGCTCATGAGCCATTTGGGTTTCCCATTCAGTGACTTCCTGCTTATGTCCCTTGCCCATTTTTTCAGTTGGGAATTTTTGTCTTTTCCTTGCGGGTTTGCAGGAGTTTCTTACATTTCACGGTATAAATCCCCTGTCTGTTTTAGATGTTGCAAATCTTTCCCCCCAGGATGTCATTTATCTTCTGACTTTGTCCATCTTGCCCTGTGTTGACTGGAAATCTCTAAGTGAAATAAAATAAAGTCCATCAATTGTTCGCCTTTGTGTTGAGGCTATTTGATCTTGTTTAAGTGGTATTATCCCACTCTAGACCAGAGAGCTATTATCTGACATTTTCTACAAAGATATCAGCCTTCATTTTCTTTCATTAGTAAGGTCTTTTATTTTTAATTTTTTAAGCTTACTTATTTTGAGAGAGAGAGAGAGAGCAAGTGGGGAGAGGCAGAGAGAGAGAAGGAGAGAGAATCCCAAGCAGGCTCCACACAGCACGGAGCCTGAGGCGGGGGTCAAACTTATGAACCACAAGATCATGTCCTGAGCCTAAGTGAATGCTTAACCGATGGAGCTACCAGGCACCCCTCAGTCTTTGATTTTTAAATTATTGAGTTCTCTTGGAATCTAGGTGTCAGCTAAATAAATTACATCCTAACATGGAAATCGGTGAAAACAAATGTCTGAGGTAAGCACTAGATACAGTGTTTTAGAGAGAAAAAAAACTTTTCATTTAGTACATATAATAATGAAATTCATTATGACATAGGAAAATGGAAACAAGCCTAAATTCAAACCTGGTCTCCAATGAAACAACACAACACAGATTTTTCTCAAAATAAATCTTTTTCTTTGCAAAAGTCGTGAAGAAAATATGCTTTCTTAATAAAGATGCATTGTGTATAAATTCCAAAAGGTTTCATTTTTTTCACAAACTACAGTGGAATTCATTAGTACTGAACTATTGAAATCATCCGGGCTTACATATATTTTTCTCAACGAGCAGTTTCCAGAGTGAAAAGCCAGGAGTAATCGGTAGCTTTAATTCCTATTCCCATCCCTTTCCCTTCTAAGACAAAGATGAAAATCACGGAATCAAAAATAATCAGAAATTAGGGAATGAAATGGACAATTATAATTCAAGTTCATGAATTTATTGTACTGTCTGAAATCTTATGGATTTCATCTGGGATATGTTTTGAATTAAATAATTCTTCTGTCTATTCTATCACAAAGGTAGTAAAAATTCTTTGTAAGATCAGTTGGAAGCTGTTATGAGAGAAAAGAAATATTTAGACTTTAGCTCCTGGCAGGCCAGACATCAGAGAGAGTTGTTTGTCTGAGGCTGAGGGTAAGGACTCTGTCCTGCCTCTAGTTAAATAAGTAACTCATTTAGCTGAGGTTAAGATGTTTTAAAGCTGATTTTTGTGTTTATGTCTGAAAAAACTTTGATGGACTTTGATACTTAAGCAAACAGATTCTCAAGAGCCCTGAGGAGAAAAGTGCTTATTTTCACCAGAGTGTGGCTAGCCCTGCTGTGTATGTGTTTGTAGTTCACCTCAGAAACACATTTGATTTAGGAAAATTAAATGTTGGTGTGGATATCTTCCATTTTTCTGGCTTCACTGCATTTGTGCCTTGCCATCTGCCTTTCCCCCTCTCCGTGAACATTTGAGGCAGATAATTAAACCTGTGTACGCGAAAGAAAGGTCTGGAAAGATTAACTCCAAGTAATTAACAATTATCTGTAGGAATGGGATTTAGAAGCTCTTGGTTAGAAGGTGACTTCTGCATTTTAATTAACTCAGTATGGGGCACCTGGGGGGCTCAGTCGGCTAAGCTTCTGACTTTGGCTCAGGTCATGATCTCACAGTTTGTGAGTTCGAGCCCCGCGTCAGGCTCTGTGCTGACAGCTCAGAGCCTGGAGCCTGCTTCTGATTCTGTGTCTCCCTCTCCCTGTTCATGCTCTCTCTCTCTCCCTCTCTCTCTCTCTCTCAAAACTAAACATTAAAAAAATAAAAAAATTAACTCGGTATTGTCCGGATTTTGGGGGGGCTATGGCTGATGAATTACTGAACTTTCAATTTTGGACTAAAAGAACTTAAAAAGAGAAAACAAGAAAACAAAACAATAATAATGGAGGGATATCAAAGTGCTTAGGATTTTTTAACTCATTCTCTTAAATAATTATGGGTCAAAAAGGAAATCAAAATCTCACACACTACTTAGAAAGCAAGAAAATGAAAGTATCCTTAAGCAGAATCTTTGGAATTGACTCAGAAGTGAATGCATATTCTTGAATATTTTCTTTAAAGAATGAAAAGAAAGTAATTCTACGTAGTGAGTACAATTGTGCGCCCCCCAAACTAGGGTACAAGTCCTAACTCATAATACCTGTGAGTCTGAGCTAATTAGGAATTAGGGTCTTTGCAGATGTGATCAAGTTAGGATGAAGTCACACTAGATTAGGGTGGGCCCCAGTCCAATGACTGGCGTTTTTAAAAGAGGAGGGACATTTAGACACAGACGTACACGGGGCGGGGTGGGGGTGGATGTGACGACAGAGGCAGAGAGTGGGGTGAGGTGTCTGCAAGCCGAGAAGCCCCAAGCATTGCCAGAGCTAGAAGAGGCAAGGAAGGACTCCCCCCTGGGCCCACTGGAGGGAGCGGGGACCTGCCAGAATTTCAGTCCTGGACTTCCAGCCTGTGACACTGTGAAAGATAAGTTTCTGGGGCGCCTGGGTGGCTCACTTGGTCCATCTTCCGACTTCAGCTCAGGTCACCATCTCACGATTCATGGGTTCAAGTCCCGCATCGGGCTCTGTGCTGACAGCTCAGAGCCTGGAGCCTGCTTTGGGTTCTGTGTCTCCCTCTCCCTCTGCCCCTCCCCCTCTCGCACTCTGTCTCTCTCTCTTTCCCTCTCTCTCTCTCAAAAATAAAATAAGCATTAAAAAAAAATTGTGTTTTGACGTAACAAAGCTGCAGAGAACATCCTGTGTCCACGAATGTTCATATCGGGGTAATTATCCCCTTGGAGTAAATCCTAGAAGGGGGATTACAAGTCCAAGGACACACAAATCTTAAATATTTGCACGTATTACCAAACTGCCCTGCAGCCATGTTGCACAATCGGCTCTCCAGCCCGCAGTGCAGAAGCTTCTTTACCGCTCTGCCTTCTGCTCCTCTTTTAAAAAAACTAACCTCCCTCTTGATATGAGTCATATACCACACAGTTAACCTGTTTAGAGTATGCAGATTTTAGTGTCTTCACACAATTGTGCAGGGACGGTTGAGTTTAGTTGAGTTCAGTTTTTATTTAAATTCCAGGTAGTTAACATACAGCCTAATGTTAGTTTTAGGTGTGGAATTTAGTGATTCATCACTTCGTGCGACACCTGGTGCTCGTCACAAGTGCGCTCCTCAATCCCCAGCGCCACAGCGAATTTTAGAACATTTCCATCACCCCGCAAAAGGAATCCCATTCTCCACCCTTTCCCATTTCCCCCAAACCGCTGCCCCAGGAGACCACTAAGCTACTTTGTTTCTGAGCATTTGCCTATTCTAGCCATTTAGGATATAAAATCAGGGGCGCCTGGGGGGCTCAGTTGGTTAAGCGTCCGACTTCGGCTCAGGTCCTGATCTCACAGTTCTTGAGTTCGAGCCCCCTATCGGGCTCTGTGCTGACAGCTCAGAGCCTGGCGCCTGGAGCTGCTTCTGATTTGTGTCTCCCTCTCTCTCTGCCCCTCCCCTGCTCATGCTCTGTCTTTGTTTCTCTCAAGAATAAACATTAAAAATTTTAAAATAAATAGAACCATACAACATATGGCCTTTTACGAAAGATTTCACCTAGGACTTTGTTTTCAGAATGCATCCAATGTTGTAGCAGGGATAAGTACTTTCTTTCTTTTTTCCTTTTTTTTAGCCAAAAATATTCTCTCACATATATATAGCACATTTTATTTATCCACTCATCAGCTGATGGACATTTGAGTTGTTTCCACTTGTAGGCTCTTATTAATAATGCAACTGTGGACATTCCCCTACAGGTTTCGTGTGGATGGATGCCTTCACTTTTTAATTTAGGGCATCCACCCAGGAGGGGATTGCTGGACCATCCAGTATATCCAAACATTGGTCCATGTTTGACTTTTTCAGGGGACTCTTTCCCTTTTAATTCCTTTTTTTTAAATGTTTTATTTGTTTTTGAGAGAGAGAGACAGCGTGAGCAGGGGAGGGTCAGAGAGAGAGAGAGAGACAGAATCCGAAGACAGATTCCAGGCTCTGAGCTGTCAGCACAGAGCCCGACGTGGGGCTCGAACTCACAAACCGTGAGATCATGACCTGAGCCAAAGCTGGACGCTCAACCGACTGAGCCGCCCAGGCACCACCCCCTTTTAATTCTTAATATTATTTATTTGTACCTTTTCTCTTTTTAAGAACTTTTATTGGTAAAGGTTTTTCCATTTGTCTCTGTAATTAATCGTCTCAAATAACAAACTTTCAGCCTTCTTTGTTTTCTGTATTACATCTTTGTTTTCTTTTTTTTAATTTTGATTTTTACATTTATTTATTTCTGAGAGACTGAGAGAGACAGCGTGCAAGTTGGGGAGGAGCAGAGAGAGAGAGAGGGTCTCGTCTGTTAAGATATAGAATGTCAAACTCTGAGTAATATTAGCTATTGATTAGATAAGCAAACTAGGTTTATCTAGAACTGACTGGCAAACCTTGTCCACCTAAGGAGAATCTAAGTCACGTACGGGTGCACTAGGTCTCACAGACACAGCCACATCGGAGGTCACCAGCTCCATCACACCAGCGCTGCCTGTCTGTTTTCTACCCTGACCCATCCTCTTCCTGTTCTCTGAAGCACTGGCTGAATCCTTCCAGCAAAGTAATTGGAGGTGCTGTTGAAACGTGGCTAATGGGTTGGTCCTCACAGCCCACAGACCTCCTCCAGAAAGAGCAGGGGAGGCCTTTAAAAATCCTGTCGAGACACCTGGGCGGCTCAGCTGGTTGTCTGTCTCTTGGTCTAGGCTCAGGTCATGGTCGTGGGCTCGAGCCCAACGTCAGGCTCTGCACTGAGGAGCCTGCCTGGGATTCTGTCTCTCCCTCTGTCTGCCCCTCCCTGTATCACGCACATTGTCTCTCTCTCTCTCTCTCAAAATAAATCAACATTAAAAAAAATAGGGGCAACTGGGTGGCTCAGTTGGTTGGGCGTCCAACTTCGGCTCAGGTCATGATCTCACAGTTCGTGAGTTGGAGCCCCGCGTCGGGCTCTGTGCTGACAGCTCGGAGCCTGGAGCCTGTCTTCGGATTCTGGGTCTCCCTCTCTCTCTGCCCCTCCCTGGCTCGTGGTCTGTCTCTCTGTTTCTCAAAAATAAACATTTGAAAGAAAGAAAGAAAGAAAAAGAAAGAAAGAAAGAAAGAAAGAAAGAAAGAAAGAAAGAAAGAAAAGAAAGAAAGAAAGAAAGAAAGAAAGAAAGAAAGAAAGAAAACATCCTGTCATCCTGTCAGCAGATAACTTGTGAGACCCTTTTTTTCTGGGACCTTCAAACGCGACTTGGGAGACAATCCTGGGAAATTTGGTAAAGAGCAGAGGGACCAGAAAATGACACGGAAAGGAGAAGGTGTGAGCATCAGCCTCTTGCTGCAGCAAAGCTTGGGAACACACCGCCCCCGCAGGGTGCTTGGACCGGCTGCCAGGCCCCAGGCTCTGTGCACTGAGCTCCCACCCTGTGCGGGAGACCCGGCCTCCCCGCCTGTGCTCTGGGAGGACCGACATGCTCTTCTGTCCTTGTCTCCGAAGCTCCAGGTCGTGACTTCCTCCCTGCAAGCGGGTGATCATCCTTCTTTTTTAACTTTTTTTTTTTTAATGTTTATTTATTTATTTAGAGAGAGAGAGAGAGAGAGTGCCTGTGTGCGCAGGAGAGGGTCCGAGAAAGAGGGAGACACAGAATCCCAAGCAGGCTCTGTGCTGTCAGCACAGAGCCCGATGCGGGGTTCGAACCCACAAACCGTTGAGATCATGACCTGAGCCGAAACCAGGAGTCGGACGTCTAGGAGACGGAACCACCCAGGCGTCCCACGCTGGTGAAACTCCAGTTAAGGGAGCAGAGATGGAGGAGAGCCAGGCCCTGCCTCCCCGGGAGAAAGCACGCGGGGCCCAGGGCCTTACCCACCCCCAGCCCCCAAGGGCTAGCTAAGGACACCAAGGACGCCGAGGCGCTCGTCCGGCCCACCCTCCTCTGGGCCTGGGTCTCTGGGCTCTCCAGACACGGCCAGTTGTGGCCCAGCCATCTCAAGTCCAACACGGCACATTTATTGCAATGAATCGCACCCAACTCACCCGGGAGGCACCATTTTTGGATCTCGAGGGCCGGCCTTGGAGCCGGACTGCCCTGCCCCCACCCCGGGCCTGGACCGGGCCCCTGGAATTCATGGCCTGGAGCCCACAGTGCCATGCCCAGCCCCCGGGCCTCAGTGGAGACAGTCTGGGGGCCTGGCCCTCAGCCACTCTGTGGCTCTGCGTCCTCTGCTCTGTGCTGCAGAGATCTGTTGGAGAAAACGTCGGAGTCCAGCTTCAGGATCCTGGAGTTGATGGTGTTCTTCACCACCTCCTCGGGCTCGTCTGTGAGGGCTGCGTCCTTGGCGAGCAGTTTCCCAGTCATGCTCCTGAAGAGGCTATTGAAGAACAAGTCGTGAGCTGCGTCTTTAGGGCCGAGAGGAGCAGTGGTAACTGAGAGGCAGCCGTAGCCTTGCCCGCTCTGCGCCACGACGGCCAGTCCTTGTCACGCGCCCCGAGGGACCTCACCTCCGGGACCAGGTCTGTTCCGTCTCCCAGCCCCGCCCGGACCCCTCACACTCCTGCACCTTCGGGCCTCATCGCGAGCATTCACGCACACCTGCCACGGGTTAGACTCTGCCCCACGCACTCGATGTGGACTTCGTCCTACCAAAAGCCCTAGGAGAGAGAAAGGTTAGGCCTCATGCCTTTACCTCTCTATGCCTCAGTTTCCTCATCTGCAAAGTGGGACATAGCGACAGGACCTATCTTGCATGCAGCTGTTGTAAGGACAATGTATGAAAAGGCATGTGTGGAACAGGACTTGGCACATGGTAAACGTGCAATAAATGTTATTTTTACGACTCTGGTATCATTCCATTTTGCAAATGAAAACACTGAGTCTCAGAGGTATTAGGTAACTCCCCTGTGCCCATACTAGGCAGTGGCAGCAGAGACAGAAATCCAGGCCCTCTCGTTCTGGAGGCTGTTTCTTAACTACTCTTGCTGCTTTGCATTCCCCCCTCCCTACAATGGGGCAAACTCCTATCCACCCTTCAAAGCCCTACTCAATGTCACTTCTTCTGTGAAGCCTGCCCCAAACCCCCAAACTAATCTTCCTCCCTCCTGGGCCGTCTATAGGTCCCATGCATCCCTCCCTCAGAGCCCATTAAGTGAGGACTATTTGCATGTCTTTCTCCCCATAAAATACTGCTTGTGGCTGGGGACCTCTCACCTCCGACAGCGCCTAGCACAGACGGTACCAATGAGAGTTTGAGGGAGGGAGGGAAGGAGGAGAAGGATGGCAGGGAAGAGGGCAGAGGATGGCCAGAGACAGCCACCCTGGGATATGAGCACAGGGCCCTGGAGGGCATCAGGCAGCCTCTGCCCCTCACTGGTGCTCGGGTCCCCTTAGGTCCAGGGAGAGCGCGATGGGTCACATGGGCCCAAACCCCAGCAGGGATGGTTCTGCCGGTCATGACACCAGAAGACACCAGAGGCCAGAAGGGCCCATGGAGCAGTCAGGGTGGAGCCCAGTTCCCAGACGGGGCTCTGGCTGCGTGCCGCAGCCTGGAAGTCGGGTCATGAATTGAGACGGGGTCCTCTTCGAGAACCCGAGAGTTCGGCCAGGAAAGCAGAGGTGCTCAGACAGCTGGAGGCCAGCCAGTCCCTGTGCCGTGGGAGGGAGGGAGCCCCGAGCAGCCGCACGATGGCACGCAGTCCAGACAGGCAGCCAGAGCGGGAGGGAAGGAGACCTGGCCCAGGCCGGTGAGGGGGGAGCTGGAGGCACGGAGGACGCGGTGGCAGCATCTGGGAGAGCGAGCTGACTTCGTAGACACAGAGTGGCCCTTGTGTCATGGGCCCTTCCGGCACACAGGCAGGGATAGACGGTGCCTGGCATGTTGTCAGCACCCAGGGCCAGAGCCCGGGGCCACCCCCTACCTTGTCTGCAGGGGGTAGTGCTCCAGGACATCGGGGAGAGGCTCATCTTCCGTTTCTGGCAGCAGGGAGCAGAGGAACAAGGCCAGGATAGCTGAGACGCAGCAGACAAGGATGGGCAGGAGGGTGGGTGTCTGGTTGACAATTATCAGGGACAAGACGGCTCCAGCTGCCCAGGAGAAGGACATCAGCCCCAGCCCTGTCGCCCTGGGAGGGGAGGGGAGAGCTCGTCCGGGAGGCCTCCTGGGCCCAGAGGGTGGGTGGCAGTGGGCGGAAGCAGCAGGTCCCCAGAACCTCACTCACTCCGGGGTCCAGCCCGTCCAGACCCCCTGGGCACCCTTGGAGCATTGGGCTCCCCCCTAACTCAGGGCAAGCAGTAATTCCTTCTGGGCCTCCTTCATGGGTCAGGAGCAGGAGGAGCGGGACCCAGCGGGCAGTGCGCGGGCAGGGGGGCAGCGGGGCTGGGGCAGAGGGGGAGGACGCGGGGAGAGGAGGGCTCAGAGCAGCGCAGTCATGACTGCGGTCAGACTGCCCGGTTCTGCCATTTGCTATCCGGCCTCCACCTGATGCTGTGGTCTGAAGTCAGGCAGCGATGGGAGTCTGGGGGGCTCTTTGTGAGGGTCGATGGGGGACGCAGGGAACCACCTGGCACGTGCCTGTCCCCGGGTGCCCTCGGTCTCCACCCCGCGCCGCCCTCGCCCACCAGGCCACCCACCTGAGGACCGTGGGCAGCAGCTCAGCGGTGTAGATGAAGGACACGGTGGCCGAGGCCGCCAGGCTGAACTTTCCAAGCGTGACCATCCAGACCATTAGGGATTTCAGCTCTGTGGCCAGACAGCGGGGCCGCCTGAGTCTGGGGCCTGTTCCCCTGGGGACAGGGCTGGGGCGGCCCATCTGCTCTCCCCCAGTCCCTCTTCCAGGCATCTGAACAGCCGCCGCCCTCCCCACCCCACAGTGGGCAGCTGGTCAGCGGACCCGGGCCCGGCCAGGCCAGAAGTTAGTGTATCTGCAGCAGGACTGGTCCCCCTTGGCCTCTCAGCGCCCGCACCTCGGCCCCGGGGCTCCTTCCTGTCCTCCACGTCCTCACCTGAGACGGCCTCCCTCCTACTCGCCTGCTTAGGGCCCACTCACCTCCCCTGTCGCCCTCTGCAAGGTGCACGGGGCCGGGAAGTGCTCGGTCCCTGGGATTCCCGACTCTGGGCGGCCAGGTGTGCGCACTGAGGGGGAAGCGAGGGTCCGGGGGAGCCCCTTCCTCAGCCCTGGGGAGGCCCCGGGGCGGCGCGGGAGGGCGCTGGGAGCCGCCACCACCCTCCATCAGCCCCTGCGGGCCCCTGCCCCTGCCCCCTCCCCGCTCTGGCCCCAGCTGTGCTTGGCCTTGGGCTGAAACCAGAGGTGCCATTTATGTACTGGGGATTCCTAGTATCCCTCACACACTTGAGAGTTTTAAGCGTTTCTGTTTGACTCAGTATAGGCCCACGTTTTACAAAAAGCACCGAGCAATGGAAATGTAAGAATGCATTTGTGTCCCCATTTTGTTTTAGCCAGTCCACGCCGCCGCCATCTAAAAGAGGAAGGGTCTCAGGGGAGACGTGCACGACTCTAACTCCCCCTCCACCCCCAGAACAGGAGGGCTCCCTGGAGGCAGACCCTGGATGGAGCCTCCCCACCCCGCCCCTGCGGCCGAGGGCGTCACTTGGTGAGCAAGTCCAGTGGAGTGAACACGACATCTTAATGTCCGTGTCCTCAGCCCTGCCACTCTCCAGGCCCGTGGCAGTGTTCAGCGGGCAGGTCGTTTTTTCCTGGCGAAGTTACAGATGACGGGCATTTCCCAGTCAGAGGCTACCGAGGAGAGGCAGGGCCTGGGGCACCAGGTGAAGGCCCGTGTTCACAGCCAGCCATCGGCTCTGACGTGGGCCGGAAGAAGGCCCCTACTCTCCCACCCGAGGATGGGTCCTCGGGAAGGCGCCCCCTCCTGTCCCAGCTTCCAGCACCCAGTCGTGGAGTTCTTTGGGGAGGGCAGTGCTCCGGGGACCAGAGCACTCAGGAGGGTCCGAGAGCTGTGGGAGCAGGAGGCTGACTTCCGGGGTGCCTTGTTGGCCGGCCCGGGGAACAGGAAGGGTCTAAGGAGGCAGGAAGGCTGGAGGCTGCCGGGGGGGGGGGGCAAGCTGTACCTGAGGGGAGAAGAAGGATAAGCAAGCACAACAGGGTGCCTTGGAAGAGAGTCACGAACAGGCTCCACTTCCTGCCGGCGTGCTCGAGGAGGAAGATGCAGCACAGCCGGGCGGGCACCTCCAAGACGCTGGGGATCACGTGTCGGAAGGGGATGTTCGGGCCAAAATCCTTAAACTTGAGAGACAGCGTAAAATAGCTGTAACCGACAGTAAACCTGAAATGAAGCCAGGAGAGAGAGAGAGAGAGAGAGAGAGAGAGAGAGAGAGAGAGACAGGCCAGGAATGAACACAGAGGCAGAGGGGTGGCTCAGTGGGTTAAGAGTCTGATTTGATTTCAGCTCAGGTCACGATCTCATGGTTCGTGAGATCGAGCCCCGTGTAGGGTTCTGTGCTGACAGCGTGGAGCCTGCTTGGGATTCTCCCCCCACCCCACCCCCCAAAATGAGTAACTGAACTTAATGACAACAAAGAGAGCGGCAGAGTCGAGGGAGGCAGGACGGGATGGGGGAGAGAACTAAAGAAGCGCAGAGCTCTGGACCTGGAGGCGAGCTGTGCCCTTGGGGCCCCTGGCCGGCAGCCCGTGCCCCGTCCCCTCTCCGGAGCTCCCGGCATGCTCTGCGCGCAGTCCCTGCGGGCCGGTCCCCAGTACTCACCACACACAGCCCATCACCAGGGTCACCTTCTGGAGGTGCTTGTTGTTATAGAAGTCCAGGATAGACGCCTTAGTGATCTTCTTTCTGGGCAGCTGCAGCTACAGGACAGGCAGGACCAGCCAGGGGCAGGGCCGAGACCCCGGCTTGCTCCCACCCCCACGGGCCCTCACGGCCCTCCCGCCCCCCCAGGCCCCCGCAGTCCCAGCCTGGCCTCTGGCCTTCGGCTGGCAGGGTTCGATTTCGCTGCCACCACTGTCCTCAAAGCGTGGACTGCGGGGCACCCTCTGGGCAGAGGTCCCGCCTGCAGGGATGAGGAAGGAAGAGGCTCTCCCCGCCGCCCCTGCCCGGGCCCCACTGCCGGCCTGCGGCCTCTTACCTTGTCCAGCAGACTTAAGGGAATGGTCGTCTTGTTCACACCAGCCGCACGGCACAGAGTCCGCTTGGCCTCCTCCAGCTTCCCTTTCATCAACAGCCACCGCGGAGACTTCGGCAGAGCCCTGCACGGCCCACTGGCTCTTACCCATCCTTCCGAGATGCCCAGGGACCTCCACCATGAGGTGATGTGGGTGTTGGGAGGCTTTGAAAGGGACCATCTACCTCAGGGTGCCCCTGCCCCTGTGTGGCAGTCAGCCCTTCCCCCGCCCGGGCCACACACGGCCCCCCAGTGCCACCCCAGACGTGGGCTGCCTCTGCCCTCCAGCTCCTTCCTCTTTAGCTACCCCCTCAGGCTCCCCACCTGTCTGTCTCGGGCGTCAGCCCCGCCTGCCCAGGTGCACTGGGAGCACTGCCCCCCACGCCCACACCCTCTTATCAGACCCCCACTCCCATGGGTGGCGTTTCCCGGTCCCCTAACAGCCTGCAGAATATGGAGGGCAGGACCCCGGGGCCCAGCCCCTGCCCGCGTGAGTGGAGGTCCTCTCTGTCCCCACCTCCTCCCTTGCCACCTTGCCCACTGCCTCTGACCTCTGCATAACTCTGGTCCCCCCGTTCTTCCCGATCCTCCCCGGCTCTCAGAATCCCCACAGATGAACATTTAAAGCACTTGTTATGTGCCCGGGATTGTGCCTGATGCCCTTACCTAAGTATCATCCGGTTTAACCCTGCCCAACCCTGGACCTTGTTGAATTACCCTCATTTTATTCCCAGCCTCGAGGGGGTAAGGACTTGCCCAAGGTCACAGAGGCAGAGTTGGTGTGGCCCTCAGTGCCCCGATTAGGCGCCTTTACAAACTGTGCCATCTGTCCGTGCAGACCCTTGCGTCACCCTCCCCCCAGGGCCCTCGCCTGAACTCCATGGCCAGCAGTGTATGCATGTGCCCACGACACTGGAGAGAGCTGCATTCCTCTGCCTGCCCCTGCTCCTGCCCTCCCCTCGGGGGCAGCCGGCCAGCCCCCGACACCCTTCTCCACGGTAAGCCTGGGGAACTCTCCTAAAGAAAGTCACCCGACCGGGACTTCTTCAGAAAGATGGGAGATTGACCACATGCCCCCCCTAAACCACAGGAATGAAAAGGGATATCAGTAAAGAGAGTGGAAGAAAGACGGGTGCAGGAAAGACTTCAGAAATACACGGAGCTCAGCCTGCAGGCAGGCTGGCGGCCACATGGCAGGCACGGCACGTAGCAAGGGACCCTGAACACCCCAGTCCTCAGATATGGGACTCCGGTTCCCTCTGTAGTTTGCCCCCAGGGCACAGGGGAGGCTGAGGACAAACACAGGGGAACTGAGTGGAAGTCCCAGTGACGATGAGAGTCCCTGCTCCCAGATCCACTGGGGGCAAAACAATCCGAGCTGGCGTGGGGACCCCTCAATGAAAAGGCACCTGCCACTTGGTCACCCAGTGGTAGTGGTTCTCACAGTGTGGTCAGCGGACCAGCACCATCAGCACCACCTGGGAACTTGTTAGAAATGCAGATTCTCAGGCCCCACCCCATTCCTGCTGAGGGCAGGGCCCGGTCACTGAAATTTTAACAAGCACCCCCCCCCCACTACTGCCCCGTTCCGCCCCCCGTGTGAGTGACTCTGAGGCTCATAGAAATTTGAGATCCAAGTCTATCAGTTTCTGTTCAAGTCTCTTTAGCGTCTTATTAACTTGCTCTTAATGATGAAGGGATGACCGAAACCCACTAAATACTGAAAGAAAAAAAAACCCTCCCATTGAAACAGGGGCCAAAATAATCAAGCAGGAAAAAATAATTAGCCCAGAGGACACAGGTAACATAGGGAGCAGGAGGAGAAAAAAAAAAAAAAAAAAGAAAAAGAAAACTCTAATTTGTATCCCCCCAAAACATTTGAGAGTGTTTTACAATTGCATTTTCATAATGCAAGTTTCAAATGCTATTGAGAAAATTTAAAAAATCAGAGGCACCTGGGTGGCTCAGTCGGTTAAGCGACTGACTTCAGCTCAGGTCATGATCTCAGGGTTTGTGGGTTCAAGCCCCGCATTGGGCTCTGTGCTGACAGCTCGGAGCCTGGAGCCTGCTTTGGATTCTGCGTCTCATTCGCTCTCTGCCCCTGCCCCGCTCACTCTGTGTCTCTCTCTGTCTCTCAAAAATAAATAAATGTAAACAATTTTTTAAATAAATAAATAAAATTTAAAAAAATTTTTAAAATTAAAAAATCAGACACTGAGGAGAGCAACGTAACCGGATGTGACAATGAAGATGTTTGTCTTGGAATTTCAGCTGATGTCCCAAGGCTAGTGACAATGACGGATCACCTCACCTTCTAAAGAGAGGCGTTACCACATTCAGGATAGGACTTACAGAAAAAATGATAATAATAATAATAAAATACAAAACAGTCTGGCAACCATCTCTCCCAGCTACTGCGGGAGGCTGGAAACTTCCAGTTCTTGGTGCTAAGACCCTGTTCCTGGCCCCAGGCTGCTCTCATCTATTCAAGCCTGGTGAAGGGGGCTGCTTTTCAGAAAGGGAGTCTGCCCTCCCACTCGCCGCCTGGAGCTTACTGATTCAGAAAAGCGAGAGCTTCCCGGTTCTCCAGACCAGTCACTTACTGGAGAGTTACTCCACGTCCCCTCAAGTTGGAGGACCTACACAAAACCAGAGATGGGGGAGCTCCCCCTCACCTGAGTGTGATCTGGAAAGAAGGTGGTGGCAGCCACCCGCAATGGTAGGGAGGGTGCTGGGGGCGGTGAGAATCTTTGGCGAAGCGGACCCTGCTGTCTCGAAGTCACCCCGTGTACTAGGGTGAGGAGACCCCTGCAGGGAGAGGCTGTGGAGTGAACTGCCAGGGGCAGGGTGCGGACAGATCACAAAGACAGTGCCTAGAGCATTCGAAGACACAGTGAGCCCCTGAAGACACATGCACGGGCCCGAGTCACCTGCAGTTGAGCATCAGTCCTACAGACGACAATGACCAATCGATACAGTCCCTGTTGTGCACTGATCTCTTTTCTCCGATGGCCCATTTCCTGCCGAGGACCTGGCAGTTCACAGAGCAGGTAGACAGAGGCGGACGGGCAAAGGTCCGACAGAATACTAGCCTGAGCTTGCTAGCCACCAGGGAGAAGCCGCGAACTAGATGCAACATCAAGTTTTAAATTGGACCAGATTGGATTTTTTTCATGCCTGAAAGTGAGTCTGAATTATCAAAATGAGACTTTTTCTTCGAACTAAGAAAGACTGTAAAGAGATGGAACCTGTCCGCAATAATGTCAAGTGCCAGCAAAGGAGCAGCTGGCAGGGTGGCATCTGAAAAACGGACCCGATGCAATGAGCCATCTACTCACAGAACGCAGAACGAGGGAGGCGTCCCCCAGAAGAAAGAGCTATGAGTCCAGAGTGATGACTTCTGGGGAAGGAACGGGACAGGCGGGGCTGAGGGGAGTTGAAACTGTGGACTTCTTTTTCTTTTTTTTTTCTTTAACATTTTTTCATTTTTGAGAGAGAGATAGAGTGCGAGTGGGGGAGGGGCAGAGAGGGGTGGGAACACGAAGCAGGCTCCAGGCTCCCAGCTGTCAGCACAGAGCCGGACGCGGGGCTCGAACCCACGAGCGGTGAGATCGTGACCTGAGCCGAAGTTGGACGCTCAACCGACTGAGCCCCCCAGGCGCCCCTTATTTTTCACCACAGGCCTTTTGGTTGTGACTTAGTCGTTAACCACCTGCCTCTATTACGTTAATGACATTTTAAAAAACTGTTTCAAGGTCAAGCCATGAAACACTATTTCCCAGGTACGTTACAGTCATGCCACCTGGCATCAGCTGGGTCCCCACCCACACTCAGGAATCCCGGCAGCTGCCAAAGATGGTCTCCAGCACCTGCCGAATTTGGGAGGTCCCCAACCCACCTACACGCCCTCGCTCCTAACCGCTAACTCCATCTCTTACCGCCGATGTCGTGTGTGGCTCACTGGGCCAAACAGAGAGGCTCTGGAGCCACACGGGCTGAGTCCAATCCCAGGTCCTGCCACGTTGTGGCCTTGGGCAAGTTACCTCCACCCTCTGAAACCTCAGTTCTCCCCTCACCCCCACCTCTTCAGCCCCCAAGACCTGAGACTCACACCCATCTTTCAGGGTTGTAAAGATTAAACGTGATGACTCCAAGGTGAAACTTGATCCTTCCTTCACGCTGAACTTGACCCTTCACCAGGTGATTTCAGTCTCTTCCTCTCTATCTGCCTTCTCTTCCCTCCCTCTCCAATCATTTGTCCCTTCCTAGCTTCGGTCCCTCAGGTTCCTGTCTGTGACGCCCGCAAGTCAGAACATCGCATACCCTCCCTGACTCTGTCTCTGCTGCCCAGCCATGTCATCGCTTTGCCCCTGCCCTACCGCAGCCCGGCCGGCGATAGTCACCTCGCGGGAGTCACCTCCGGGAGGCCCCTTGTTTAACCCTCTCTTCATTCCCCCAACTCCCTGCCACTTCACGGAGGCTACCTCAAGGTCACCAAGGCCAGTAGACTCTTCCCCAGCATCACCTTTCTTGCCTTCAACCTTGACCATTCTCTTGTCCTGAGCTCCAGTCTCTCAACACTTTGCCTTCTGCTTTTTCTACTTCTCTGACATCTCTTTGAGGGTCTCCCCTGATGGGGATTAATGCCAGCGTCCCAGAGGCTCTGCCCTGGGCTCCTTCCCACTTCATCCACATCCATTTTCTCCAAGGGAGAATCCCACCCACTCCACCCCTTCCAGGGCCCTCTGAACCCCTCAACTTCCGGCCCCTCGGACCCATCACTGCGCATGCCCTGTTTGCTCACCAGACATAGGTGATGAGGAGGAACACAGGTGCCCCGCCCACCAGAAACAGCAGCCGCCAGTGGGGAAGGCTGTAGGCGAGGCCTGCCAGGAGCATGACTCCCACGGAGAAAAAGCAGTGTTGCAGGATGATGGCGTGGGCCCGGTGCTCAGCCACTAGCCACTCGGTGGCTGTGCGAAGGCCAGGAGGACAAAAGCACGGTCAGCTCAGCGTCCCCAGGGCTCCCCCGGTGCCCAGCCTTCTGAGACGCCGCAGCCCCGCCCCGGACGGTTCGGCCTGGGCGAACCATCTCCTGCGCCCGGTGGACAGTACTAGAAAGCCTCCGGTCCTTTCTCAGCCTGACTGCTCCCTCTCCACGCACCCGGCCCCACCACTGGTGCCTCTCTCAGAGATGGCCCAGTTCTGGGTACAAGTCCTCACGCGTGGCCTGACACGGGGTGAGACGAGGAATCTGTGTCCTTGTTTGGTTTTAGTGCCTCGGGGCTTTGGCCACCTGGGCCTCGGGCCCTGGGGAGAGGCCAGAGCCTTCGGACAAGCTCCCGCCACCGGGGACCCCTGAGCTCACCGGGCCGCGGCGGCTGTGAGCTGAGTGTACGGGCACTTAGGGCTTTCGCATCCCACAGGCCTGGGATGAAATCCCAGCCCCTTCATGTAACTGTTGTGTGGCCCTGAGCAAGTTGGTTAACTTCCTGAGGCTCATCATCCCTTCTCGGCTAAAGGGATGATGGATGAGCGCCTACGGAATAGGGTGCGGTCGTGACGCAATGAGGCAGTATTAGGGTTTCGGAGCTCGCCTGGTCCTTCCGAAGGGCTCAGTAAATGTAAGCCATGTAGGGGGGATGCAGGGGACCCAAGGGGGGAATGTGTGCGGTACGAGGGGACTAGGATGGGGGATGAGGGTGGAAGGGCGGGCTGAGCACATTCTCCTGCACCGCTAGGCGCCTGGGAGTGGAACCTCCTCCTCCACTGCCGGCCTGCACTGGGCCTCAACGCTGTTAGTGCTGTGGGGTCCCAGTGAGTACCAGCCAGCCCCGCCCCCACGATCGCCCCGCCCCTCGCCGGCCCCGCCTCCGCGTCGCCCCGCCCCTCCAGGCCCCCCCCCCCGCTCCCCGCCAGCTCCGCCCCGCCCACGATCGCCCCGCCCCTCGCCGGCCCCGTCTCCGCGTCGCCCCGCCCCTCCAGGCCCCTCCCCCCGTCCCCCGCCAGCTCCGCCCCGCCCACGATCGCCCCGCCCCTCGTCGGCCCCGCCTCCGCGTAGCCACGCCCCCTCCAGGCCCCTCCCCCTGCTCCCCGCCAGCCTACCCCCCACCCCGCCCGGCGCCGCCCCTCGCAGCACCCCTCGGCTGGGCCTCACCTAAGCACAAGCTGCTGATGGTGTAGCCCGCCAAGGCCTGGGACACGCCGAAGCGGAAGAACAGGTACTGGTGAAAGGTGTTGACGAAGGCCGTGCCGAAGCCGAAGACGATCAGCGCCAGCAGCGACAGCAAGACGGTGGGGTAGCGGCCCAGCCTGCGGGGCCGTCGAAAGGAGGCTGCGCCCAGCGCGCCGACACCCCGGGGCCGGGCCCTGAGCCGTCGCTGGGCCTCCGGAGTGCCCCTGCCCTCACCTGCCCCAGCTCGAGACGCTAGCTCTGAATGCCCGCGAGGAGGAGGCTGGGGCTTCCAGGACTCGAGGGGACTCCGGACACTCACTTGTCACTTATGACCCCGAAGAGCAGAGACCCTAGGAGGAGGCCCGCCGTGAGGATGGTCTGCACGTTTTCCGAGTTCTGTTCCTTGCCACACACCAAGTCAAACTGGGGGTTTTATACAGGATTGGCTACATGTCTCCAGCCAGGGTCAGCCTTCTGGGTCTAGAGACTGAGCCTGCACCCCTCTACCCCGCCCCCAGCCCCCAGGGGCCCTTGGGCAGAAGAGGCCTGGGACAGCCGGCACCCCTGCCTGCAGCCTGCCTCAGCTCTTACTCTGCCCAGAGAGCGGGGACCAGAGGCCGGGCCAGAATGGGGAAGAGGTGGAGAGGTGAGGGGGGTCCCGGCACACAGAGGTCAGGCCTCAGGCTGGAGATTTAAATTGGCCGGGTCTGTGGGTGAAGGGCCCAGGTTGCAGCTCGGGCTCAGAAACCCTGTAAGAGGCGCCGTGTCCAAGGTGCTTCTTCCCCGGGTTCTCTGTCCTGTGTGAGTTCAGAGGGCAGAGCTGCAACTCCAGAAGCAGGTCCTTGGACAGACGGCAAAGGTGCCGCCTGACATTTGCCTCCTCACCCAAAGCCACTCTAGCTTCCCGGCTAAGACAGCTGAGGCCAGGGCTGGACAACAGGGTCCTAAGGTTCTGCCCTGGCTCTGCCTCTGCAGGGTGACCTTGGGCCAACTGCTTCCCCTCCCCGAGCCTCAGTGTCCCCGCCTGTCCAGCGAGGGTGAGGGCACACCTCTGGGCCTGTGGGGTAGCTATAGACAACTCGGGAGAAGCCACACCTCATTGATCAGTGACCGCTTCTTGGTGTCAGGATAGATCCACCCATCTTGGCATGAGTCTGTGTGGTTGAGGCCAAATTGGATGATAGAATCCAGGTCCCAGGCCACCGGCAAGTACATGAGGCATGTCTGGAAACTTCCATTGGGTTCTCGGGGCAGGGTCAGATTCATCTGCTCAGCCTCTGTGAGGTTGGGGCCCACTGCTAGTATCCAGCTGGTGTTGCAGTAGGGCTTCTGGGCTGTGAACACGAAGAAGTCAGCAAAGGCGAAGAAGGCCAGCAGGATGTTTGGGATGAAGGTGAGGACCACCAGCCTCCGCTGGAATGTG
The DNA here is from genome assembly GCA_028646485.1 of Cryptoprocta ferox. NCBI lineage: Eukaryota > Metazoa > Chordata > Mammalia > Carnivora > Eupleridae > Cryptoprocta > Cryptoprocta ferox. Next base: position 148,532,846 of record CM053573.1, read on the forward strand.
CCGAACTCCCCCACCGCATCCAGGACGTTGGCAAACGTCTGGCTGGCTTCTATGGCCCTCAGTCTGTGTAACAGAATCTCCAGAGAGCAGGAATTGGAGTGTGCTTGTGCCTCATGCTTGTCCAAGTTCTTGGAAAGGCAGGGGGATCTGTGCTTTACCTTGCAGTTGCTTTCTTGCAACATCTGTTCAAAGAAAGGACGCCGCTCGGGGTCTGCCGCCACCACTTCCCAGACATCAGAGACTGGAGTGGGAGCCACCGGCCAGAAATGGGCCTCTCTCTCTCGGAATCGTTCGGATTCCAGCCTTGACGTTCTCTGTAGTTCCCTCCTTTACTTTACAAAGGTTGTTAGTAAACATCGTTTGTCCCCCATGAGCCCACGCACCCCTGATTTTCTGTACACTGAGGTTTTTAAACGTTTTAGAAAGTGCTATGCTTCTGTTGTCGTGGGTAAATTCTGACAAGCTTTTGTCTCCCACAGTTTCCCCAGAGCTGAAACTTTGTTTACACACACTGAGAGGCACTGACAGTCTTGCAACAGGTAGGAGAAGTCTCCGGAGACAATTCCTTCAAAAACAAACAAACAAACAACCCCCTCCCTCCCCCAATATCTGGACCAAGAGTTGCCAGGAAACTGAGGCCACGGTAGGTGGCTGGAAGTGTTGACCACAGAGATAGGGAGCCCGGCCTGGGTAGAGTGGCGTACAGAAGCTTAGAGCGAGACTGGAAGGGCAGGTAAGGGAACGGTGAGGGGAGGGGGGAAAGGTGGCAATTCTGACTGTAAGGATATTTATTACCTTGGAACGGCAGCAAGGTGGGAAACGATGCTATAACTGTTTTGAGCTGAAACCCTCCGTGGAGCTCAAAGAGGCTGAAAGAGGTCCTGGGCTGGGCACCAGCAGAAGCAGAAGCAAGCCTTCTCTGTTCAGCCTGCACAGATTATAATCAAGCAAAGGGTTCAAATGGAAAGATTATGGAAGTTGTGAGAAGGCAGTCCATTCTGAGCGTCACCGGGAACAGCAGCTCTCAGGTGCACGTGTCTGAACGGTCACGCACACCGTAGAGAACCACGATCAGACACACTTTTCCAAGAAATGAAAGTCGGAATTACAAGATGAACTCGTGACAAGAACGGACAGAAACCAGACATTTTTGGAGGGAAGACACGGAACTTCTAAATGAAACGGAAACACTAAAAGAAGGAGAGCTGAGTCAGATTTGACACAAAGAATTAGGGAACTGGAACATAGAGCCGAAATGTGAGACAGAGGCAAAAACACTCAAGAGATACAAGGTTTACCATGCATGGAGTTGGAAGACCAGTAGGAGAAATAGAGAAGCAAAATCGAAGGAGAGAAAAGCAATGCATTTTTTTTTTTTTTTAAACTTGGAAAACATGAATCTGTAGACTCAGGAAATAGCACGTCCCAGGCAGGATCAATAAAAAAGAAACCCATGGCTACGCACATTGCAACGAGGCCACAGAACACCAGGGACAAAGGTCTTCAAAAACATCTAGAGAGAAGACAGATCACTGTCTTCTGTTGGTAGTCTTCAGTTAAACAAAAGTGGATAAGCAACAAGGGAACCAGAAGAGAGTGAAAGTCTTTAGAAAAAAGAAAATAGCCAATCGAGAATTGTTTACTCATCAAAATTATCTGTCAAGAATGGGGTAAAATAAAGACAGTTATAGCCAGTCAAAAATCGAGAGAGCATTCATGTAAAAGACCTGATTTAATGGAGTTTCTAAAGAATAAGGAGGAAAGCTATTTCAGGAGGGTAGCCTCAGGTGCAGTGAGCAATCAAAAAAGGTAAATATGTAAGCAAATCCAAATATTGATTGCATTAAATAATAAAGATCCTGTCCACTTGTGGAATTAAAAACAAAGGTAAAATGATGGGCAACAATAGTATATGTCAGGAAGAGCCAAAATATCCTGCAAACTGTCTTTTTTTTATTTCTTTAATGTTTATTTTTGAGAGAGACAGACAGACAGACAGAGTGTGAGCAGGGGAGGGGCAGAGAGAGAGGGAGACAGAATCCGAAGCAGGCTCCAGGCTGTGAGCCGTCAGCACAGAGCCTGACACGGGCCTCAAACTCGTGAACCGCAAGATCATGACCTGAGCTGAAGTCGGACGCTCAACCGACTGAGCCCCCCAGGTGCCCCATCCTGAAACCTTTCTGTTGTTTGGGGTGTAGGACACAGAAACCAAGAGTTCGAATTTACATATGCCTGATAAAATTTAAAGGACAACGACTCCAATGATACACTCAGGGAACAGTAGTGGGAAAGGGAAAAACAAATACAAACCCTCAATCCAAAAGAAGTCAAGGAAAGGGGGAAAAAAAAAACAGAAAAAGTGGATGGCAATCGCTGAGACTGGAGAAATGAGACACAGTACATGTCACTCGTTAAAAAAGATGATTGGATTGAGCCTTTTAAAAGTCACACTCATATGCTGTTTTTCCAGAACGTGGCCAGTATTTGCCAATTCTCCCAGAACACACCCAGTTCATGTCTGTCGGGCCGGTAGAATGACCCATAGTGTCCCCTTACCCTCTCCTAAGTTTTGGTTTGTATGACAATTTGGTCACCCTGTGAGAAGGCACGTGTAAAGAATAAGCATGAAAGGTTAAGGGTAACAGGATGGAAAGGGTTAGATTAGGCAAACATTCATTAAAACAAAGCTGATTTAGGGGCGCCTGGGTGGTTCAGTCTATACTGAGCGACCGACTCTTGATTTTGGCTCAGGTCATGATCTCACGGTTTGTGAGTTTGAGCCCCGCATCAGGCTCTGCACTGAGTGTGAAGCCTGCTTAAGATTCTCTCTCTCTCTCTCTCTCTCCCCCCCTCCCCCTTTGCTTCTCTCTCCCACTTGCACTCTGTCTAAAATAAAAAAAATAAGAAAGCAAGCTGACTTAGCTACATTATTACTGAACAAAATAAAAAGGTAAAGCATCATTTGGAATAGAGAGATTCATTATCTAAAGATAAAAGTTTGATACACCACAGATGTTAATTTTAAATATATATGAACCTAACAAATGTCTTCAAATATATAAACTAATGGGTATAACTAACAGGAGAAATGGACAGCTCCAATATCATAATGATAAATTTCCATGCATCTTTTGCTTTTTAAGTTTATTTATTTATTTTGAGAGTGAGAGAGAGAGAGAGAGCGCTCGCACACATGTGAGTGGGGGAGAGGGACGGAGGGAGAAAGAAGAGCGAATCCTAAGCAGTCTCTGTGTCAGTCCGGAGCCCAACCCAGGGCTCGATCCCACAAACCATGATATCATGACCTAAGCTGAGATCAAAAGTCAGATGCTAAGCCACTCAGGCGCCTCTCCAAGGGGTCAAATACACAAAAACTTAGTTAAGATAAAGATTCTTTGAATAACACAATTAACCAGATTTTTCTAATGGCCATTTGTAAAATTCTGCCTCTAACCACTAGAGAATACACATTTTTCTCACGTCTCCTTGGAGCCTCAACAAATTTCAACGAATAGTCAAAAATCGTCTTCTGACTACCACACGATTGAGTTAGAAGTCACTAACAAACAGCTTAATAGCTTAATTTAGAATTCTTGTACATTTGGGGGGGGTGTGCCTGGGTGGCTTAGTCGTTTGTGCATCTGACTCTTTTTTTAAATTTTTTTAATGTTTATTTATTTTTGAGAGAGAGAGACAAGAGTGTGAGCGGGGGAGGGACAGAGAGAGGGGGAGACACAGAATCAGAAACAGGCTCCAGGTTCTGAGCTGTCAGCACAGAGCCCGACGCGGGGCTCGAACCCACAAACTGTGAGATCATGACCTGAGCCGAAGTCAGACGCTCCACCGACTGAACCCCCGAGGTGCCGCATGCATCTGACTGTTGATTTCAGCTCGGCTCATGATCCCAGGGTCGTGGGATTGAGCCCTATGTCGGGCTCTGCACTGGACATGGAGCCTGCTTAAGATTTTCTCTCCCTCTCCCTCTGCCCCCCTCACCCATGCATGTGCTGGGGCGCGCTCTCTCTCAAAAAAAAGACTTCTTGTATACTTTTCATCCGCCTGTAATACAGTTGTAGATATTTGTCAGAGTCCGCCTCCTATCCTGGGACCCCTTGGTCTTGTTAATGATTGTTTTTAATTTGCATATGTCAGGTTCACTCTTTGCTCTTTAAAGTCCCATGGGGTTTGACAAATGCAGAGGGTCATAGAGTATCAGACAAAGGTTTCCCTGCCTGAAAAAAGATTCCCTCCTGTCACAGCCCTGGCCAACCACGGACCTTTCTACTGTGTATGGTACCTTTCTAGAACGTCATATAGCCGGAGTCATAGAGTATATAGCTTTTCCAACTGGCTTCTTTCACTTAGCGGCGTGTAAGGGTGATCCATAAATTTTCAGGGCTTGATGGCTCTTTTTTTTTTTTTTTTTATCACTGAGTTATATTCTGCTGTATCTACTTTACCACCATTTGCTTCACCATTCACTTATTGAAGGACATCTTGTCATTTCCAGTGTTTGGCAATTGTGAATAAAGCTGCTATAAATATTTGCATGGAGGGTTTTGCGTGAACATAGTTTTCAGATCGGTTGGGTAAATACCTAAGAACGCGGGTGCCGGATCATATGGTAAAAACTATGTTTAGCTTTGTAAGAAACTGCCAAACTATCTTCCAAAGTGGCTGTACCATTTTGCACTCCCACCAGCAAGGAACGGAACTGCTTGTTTGTCTGCACCCTTGCCAGAAACTGGTGTTGTCAGTTTTTTGGATTTTAGCCACTCTGATAGATGTGTAGTGTTATCCCATTCTTCAATTCCTTTAAACCGCGATTCCCTCAGGACAAATAATGTTGTGTATCTTTTCATGTTTATTTGTCTTCTGTATATCTTCCTTGGGCGATCATCACTTCGGATTGTTTGCCCATTTATAAATTGGGATATTTGTTTTCTTATTGTTGAGTTATAATTTTTTGTATATTTTGGATGCAAGTCTTTTTATTAGATATGTGTTTTGCAAAGATCGCCTCCAGTCTGGGGCTTATTTTTTATTCTCTTAACAGCATCTTTAGGAAAGCCGAAGTTTTTAATTTTAATAAAGTCCAACTTACCAATTTTTTTCTTTCATAGAATCTGTTTTCAGTATTATACCTAAAATTTCATTGCCGGGGCACCTGGGTGGTGCATTTGCTTAAGTGTCCGACTCTTGATTTCAGCTCAGGTCATGATCTTGGGGTTCGTGAATTCGAGCCCCTTGTTGGGCTCTGTGCTGACAGTGTGGAGCCTGCTTGGGATGTTTTCTCTCTCCTCTCTCTCTGCCCCTACCCCACTTGCTCTCTCTCTCAAAATAAATAAACTTAAAAACCTTTTATTAAAATTCATTGCCAAACCTAAAATCACCTAGATTTTCTTCTTTGTTTTCTTCTAGAAGATTTATAGTTTTGTGTTTTACATTTAGGCTATGATCCACTTTGAATTCATTTTTGTAAAGGGTGTAAAATCTATGTTTAAAGTTTTTGGGTTTTTTTGAGAGAGAGACAGAGACAGTGAGAGTGGGGGAGGGGCAGATAGAGGAAGAGGGAATCCCAAGCGGGCTCCACACTGTCAGCACAGAGCCTGATGTGGAGCTCAAACCTATGAAACCCTGACATCATGACCTGAGCCAAAATCAAGAGTCAGGGGGCGCCCGGGGGGCTCCATCAGTTAAGCGTTGAATTCGGCTCAGGTCATGATCTTGCGGTTCGTGGGTTCAAGCCCCACATCGGGCTCTGTGCTGACAGCTCAGAGCCTGGAGCTGCTTCGGATTCTGTGTCTCCCTCTCTCTCTGCCCCTCCCCTGCTCATGCTCTCTCTCTCTCTCTCTCTCAAAAAAAAAAAATCATTAAAAAAAAATGAGTTGGACACTTACTGAGTCACTGGCCATCCCTAAAATCTATGTTTAGATTAACATTTTTGCCTATGGACATTCAGTGCTTACAGTACACTCAATTATTACAGAAAAGACTACCCTTTCTCCATTGAATTGCCTTTGCTTCTTCGATCAGTTGACTATATTTATGGGCTCTATTCTGTGCCATGGCTTTATGTGTCTATTCTATGGCCAATTCCATGTCATTTTGATTACAGTAGCTTTACCTAGTAAGCCTTGAAATCAGGTAGTGTGGGGGCGCCTGGGGGGCTCAGTCAGTTAAGCATCTGACTTCGGCTTAGGTCATGATCTCACAGTTTGTGAGGTCGAGCCCCGCATCGGGCTCTGTGCTGACAGCTCAGAGGCTGGAGCCTGTCTTCGGATTCTGTGTCTCCTTCTCTCTCTGTCCCTCCTCTACTTGTGCTCTGCCTATCTCTGTCTCTCAAAAATAAATAAGTGTAAAATAAATAAATAAATAAATCAGGTAGTGTGAGTTCTCCAACTTTGTTTTTCTTCACTATTGTGCTGACTCTCCTAGGTCTTTTGCCTTTCCATATGAACTTTACGATCAGCTTGTTGATGTCTGCAAAATAACTTGCTGTTATTTTTTTTTAAGATTTTATTATTCAGTAGGGACACCTGGGTGGCTCAGTTGGTTGAATGTCCAGCTCTTGATTTTGGCTCAGATCATAATCTCATGGTCATGAGATCAAGCCCTGCTAAGCATGGAGCCTGCTTGGGATTCTCTGTCTCCCTCACTCTCTGCCCTTCTCATGTTCGTGCTTGCTCTCTCTCTCTCTCAAAATAAATAAACTTAAAAAAAAAAAGTTTTTTATTTTTAAGTAATCCTATACCCAACACAGAGCTCGAACTTACAACTGCAAGATCAAGAGTCACATGCTACAGTGCCCATGCCAGCCCAGCACCACTAACCTGCTGCATTAGATCAAGTTGGGAAGAATTGACATCTTAGGAATAATATGGGGTCTTCTAATCCATGGACATGGAATATCTAAATCTATAGATATATTTTTATATATGTATTTATTTTTGAGAGAGCACAAGTTGGGGAAGGGTAGAGAGGAGGGGGACAGAGGATCTAAAGTGGGCTCTGTGCTGATAGGCTGGCAGCAGAGAGCCTGATGTGGGGCTTGAACTTAGGAACCACAAGCTCATGACCTGAGCTGAAGCTGGATGCTCAACCAACTGAGCCACCCAGTTGCCCTTGTCTATATATATTTTTAAGTCTTATATATAGATATTGATATGATTTATATGATTTAAAAACTATATGTGATTTTAAAAACCTGTGAATACTTCAGAAAGAATTTATAAGAAGAGATCATAATGGAAATTTAAAAATACTTACAAATGAGTCATAATGAGTGATAACACATTAAAAATTGTGGGTGATATAAAACGTGGTACTCTGTGGGATTTTCAATTGAAAAATCAGAAGACTGAACATAAACAAAATGCCTGTCACAAAAAGTGGGGGGAAAACGAACAATAGAATAAATCCAAATAAGTAAAGGAAGGAGGTAATACAGTTAAGACAGAGATAAATAGAAGTAAAGAATAAGAGTTGGGACGCCTTGGTGGCTCAGCCGGTTAAGTGTCTGACTCTTGGTTTCAGCCCAGGTCATGATCTTGTGCTTCTGTGAGTTCAAGCCCTACATCGGGCTCTGTGCTGGCAGCATGGAGCCTGCTTGGGATTCTCTCTCTCTCTCTCTCTCTCTCTCTCTCTCTTTGTCACTCTTGCTCTAGCTTTTTCTCTCTCTTTCTGCCCCTCCCTCACTCACGCTGTCTCTGACTCTTTCAAAGTAAATGAACTTAATATATATATATATGTATATGTATATGTATATGTATATGTATATGTATATATATATATTCAGTTGGTTAAGCATCCGACTTCGGCTCAGGTCAGGATCTCACAGTTTGTAGGTTCGAGGCGAGCATCAGGCTCTGTGCTGACAGCTCAGAACCCAGAGTCTGCTTCGAATTCTGTATCTCCCTCTCTCTCTACCTCTCCCCTGCTCATGCTCTGTCTCTGTCTCTCAAAAATAAATAAATGTTACAAAAATAGTGAAATATATATATATTTATATATAATAAGAGAATCAATAAAGTCCAAACTTGGTTCTTTAAGTAGATGAGTAAGTTAGATGCATCTCTGAGGAAATTAAATAAAAATTAAAAAGCAGAAAGTACAATAGATGCTTTTACATATGGAAAAAAAGGAATAAAAAGGTACAGGAAGATTAAAAAAATTAACTAAATGCTAATGTCAACTTTATGTCAATGAATTTGAAACGTAGATGAATTAAATTCCTAAAACAAAATGAATCCAATGGACTCCAGAATAAATAGAAAACCCTACAAGTTCTACAACGATGAAAGAAATAAAAGCAGAAATTAAGAATCTTTTCACAAAGAAACCACTAGACTCAAAATGTTTTACAGGAGGTCTACCAAACATTAATGAAACACATCATTTTCCAGTGTTTTTTTTTTTCCAGGAACTAAGGAGAGAGATCATTCTAACTTCAGTAACAAAACTAGAAAACTACAGTACAACAGCGGAAATTATAGATTCATTCATTTATAAAAATAAATGTAAAAACTCTAAGTATAATGTTAGTAAATCAAATTCAATAGTGTATAAATAGGAAATATATATCATGATCAAGTCAGTTTTAAACTAGGACTGCAAACAGGTGCCTGAGTGGCTCTAGTCAGTTAAGCATCGGACTTTGGCTCAGGTCATGATCTCATGGTTCGTGGGTTTGAGCCCTGCCTCCAGCTCTGTGCTGACAGCTCAGAGCCTGGAGCCTGCTTTGCATTCTGTGTCTCCCTCTCTCTACACTCCTCCCCTGCCTGTGTCTGTCTCTGTCTTTCAAAAATAAATAAATGTTAAAAAAAAAAAAAACAACCTTAAACTAGGAATGCAAAGATGGTTTGACTATTAGAAAATACATAAATACTTATACTTAATAGATTAAAGGAGAAAAGCCATATGATCATGTTTAGAGACACAGAAAATGCATTTGATAAAATTCAATGGCAATTCATGATTTTTTAAAAATTCTAGACAAAAATTGAATTTTTTTAATCCAATAAAGAGAATCTACTCCCTTCCCAAAAATATCCTAAATGGGAAACTTTAGAATTATATCCTTTAAAAATAAAAGGGAAGCATAAGGATCAGACAGAAGAAAATAAAACCCCAAAGAATTTACAAATAATTAGAAACAAAAGGAGAAATTAGCGAGCTAGCTGAGTATAATGTGAATATATGAAAGTCAGTTACATGGGGAACCTCAGTGGATCAGTCGGTTAAGAGTCTGACTCTTGGTTTGGGCACAGGTCAGGATCTCATTGTTGGCGAAATTAAGTCCCGGTTGGGCTCTGTGCTGACGGCATGGAGCCTGCTTGGGATTCTGTCTCTCCCTCTCTGCTTCTTTCCCTCTCTCAGAATCAATAAACATTTTTTAAAAAGTCAATTACATGTCTGTAAACCTCAAACCATTAAATTTGTAAAAATATACCTTTTTAATGGGAAAATGTTCAAATTCACTTGAAATTAGAGAAATGCAAATTACAACAATACTGAGATAACATTTTTTACCTCTCAGATTGGCAAAAATTAAAAGTTATGACAACACATTTTGTTGGTGAGGCCATGAGGAAACAAATCCCTGTTGATGCTGGGAATGCAAATTGGTACCAATCTTCTGCAGGACAATTAGGCAATACCTAATATGCAGGAAAGTTAACCCAGGCACCCTGAGTTGCTTAAATCTTTCATGTTCTCATAGAACCTGGGTATGTGACTGGTCCTCAGCTGGCTTCTGGGAATTGAGCCCTGGGCTACAAACTGATAAAGAGTATTTTGCATGCTTGGAACTTTGAACCCCACTGTACCAGCCTGTCTATGTGATTTGTGCCTTATGAGGACCGTCTCCTTCCTTCCTCAGGTCTGAAATTGAGTAATGAAGTTTCAGTAACTGCAGTCAATCTTGAAGGTACTGTGTGCCTGTGTGACCAACCCCCAGTAAAACCCCCCAACTCTTAAGCTCAAGGAAACTTTCCTGGCAGAAAAGACTTATGTTGCTACTGTTCATCCATCGCCGGGGGAATAAAGGCCTCGTGTATCATTCTGCTGGAAGCCCTCGCCCCCAGCCTCCACCAATGCGTCTTTCCCCTCTATTGACCTTGCTTTGTATCTCTTTGCTGTAGTCAATTTTAGCTGTGAGGCCTCTGAGTGCAGTCTGTCACAGAACTGGGGGTGGTCCTAGGACCACTGACACACTTGACAGAGTATGTACGCACTTACTTTTTGACTCAGCAATCCCGCTCCTAGGAATTTACTCTGAAGATACACTTCTGACGGTAAGAAAACATACAGGGGTGAGATTATTCACTGCAGCATTGATGGTATTGCAAAATGTTGAGAACAACATAAACGTCCATACATCGGAGAGTGGTTGAATAAACGATGGTGTATCTGCCCAGCGGAATATTATGCAGCTGTAAAAAAGAATGAGGAAAATTTCTATGGACTGATATGGAACGATGTCCAGCCCCTACTGATAAGCAAAAAAAGCAATATGCTCAAGCATACATGTAGTATGCTACCCGTTATATAATAAAGAGATATATGCTCATTTGCAGGAAAAAAATACAGGACAGGTAAGGCACAAGCTACTGAGATCAGTTATCTGTGAGAGTGAGCAGATGGAAACAGGTGAATGAGGTTGAAGGGAAGAGGGGGAGGGACACTTCTTTAAACAAAAAGAAAGTAAATATATTATTATCATGATTAATAACAACTTACAATTGCAGTTTCTATAGTTTACAAACATTTTCATGTTCATTGTATTATTTTTCCCCCATCTTTCTTAGTTCGCTTTATTTTTTGCCAGAGAGCTTGTCACCACCTGGTATCCAGTTTATTGATTTATGTATTTATTTACTTACTTATTTAAAAATTTTAAGTTTTATTTAAATCCAAGTTAGTTAACGTATAGTATACTAATGATGGCAGGAAAATTTAGTGATTCATCACTTACATAGAACATCCAGTGCTCATCCCAACAAGCGCCCTCCTTCATGCCCATCCCCCATTCAGCCCATCCACACCCCCCCCCGAACACACTTCAGATTGTTCTCTGTGTATAAGAGCCTCTTATGGTTTGCCTCCCTCTCTGTTTTTTTCTCATTTTCCCCTCCCTTCCCCTGTGTTCATCTGTTTTGTTTCTTAAATTCCACATATGAGTGAAATCATATGATATTTATCTTTCTCTCACTGACTTATTGCACTTAGCATAATACCCTCCAGTTCCATCCATGTTGTTGCAAATGGCAAGATTTCATTCTTTTTCACTGCCGAGTAGTATTTCATTGTATATATATATTCATTGTATATATATAAAAATCACATATTCTTTATCCATTCAGAAAGCAGAACACTGGTCTCCAGGGGCTGGGGGTGGGGGGAGGAGAGAGTGGGGAAGTAGTACTTAATGGGTACAGAGTTTCAGGTGAGAACAATGCAAGAGTTCTGGAGACGGATAGCGGTGAGGGTTGCACAGCAGTGTGACTGTACTTTACACCAACGAACTGTACCCTTGAACACGGTTCAAATGAAAGAACTCCTACAATTCAGTAGCAAAAAAGAAACTAATCCAATTTAAAAATGGGTGGAGAAACTGAATAGACACTTCTCCAAAGAAGACAAATGGTCAAGAGACACATGAAAAAGTGCTCAACATCACTCATCGTCAGGGAAATACAAATCAAAAACACAATGAGAAACCACCTCACACCCGTCCGAGTGGCTAAAATCACAAAGACAGACAATAAGAGCAGCTGGCGAGGTTGTCGAGAAGAGGAAAGACTTGTGCACCGTTGATGGGAATGTAAACTGGTGCCGCCGCTGTGGAAGACAGTTACAGATGCTCCTCAAAGAATAAATACATAGGGGCGCCTGGGGGGCTCAGTCGGTTGAGCGTCCGACTTCGGCTCAGGTCATGATCTCACGGTGCGTGGGTTCGAGCTCCGTGTTGGGCTCTGTGCTGACAGCTCGGAGCCTGGAGCCTGTGTTCGGATTCTGTCTCTCCCTTTCTCTCTGTCCCTCCCCTGCTCGCTCTCCCTCTCTCTTTATCGAAAAAGAAATAAAACATAAAAAATAATTTAAATAAATAAATAAATAAAATAGAAATACCGTATGACCCAGTAACTCCACTCCTTATTCAAAGGAAATAAAATCACTATCTTTTTTAGTATATGTGCTGCCGAAGCGAGCCCTGAAATCACTATCTTGACGGGGAATCTACACTCTCATGTTCACTGAGACATTATTTGCAATAGCGAAGATACGGAAACAACCAGGTGTTTATCACTTAGGATAAACGGATCAAGAACGGCTACAGATGTGATATGCATACGTCTGGATACATGGAAAGAGAGGGAGAGAGACGGGATTCAGCCAAGAGAAAGAAGGAAGTCCTACCGTTTGCAACCACACAGAGAGACCCTGAGAGCATTATGCTACGTGAAATAAGTCAGACAGAGGAAGACAAATACTGTATGGGATCACTTATACGTGGAATCTTAAAGAAAAAGTCAAATTCAGAGAAACAGAGAGTAGAAAAGTGGTTGCCAGCTGCTGGAGGATGGAAAAAATATGGAGCGGTGGGAAAAAAGGGTACAAATTTTCAACTATAAGATGAATAAGGCCTGATGATATAAACATGGTGACTATAACTGATATCACTGTACTGTATAATTGAAATTTGCTAAGAGAGTAGAACTTACATATTCCCACTAACAAACAAAAGGATAAATAAGTGAGGTGACAGAAGTATTAACTAACTAGACGGGAAACATTTCACAACGTGTGTGTACATCAAACCACCACAAAGTGTACAACGTACACTTTAAATATCTTACAATTTTATACGTCAATTATACCTCAATAAAGCTAAACCTTAAATAAATGGATAAAAGGATTTTTATGTTACATGTATTTTACCACAATAAAAAAAATGGTTCAGGGGCGCCTGGGTGGCTTAGTCAGTTAAGCACCCAACTTTGGCTCAGGTCACCATCTCAAGGCTGGTGAGTTCGAGCCCCGCATCGGGCTCTGTGCTGACAGTTCAGAGCCTGAGGCTGCTTCAGATTCTGTGTCTCCCTCTCTCTCTGCCTCTTGCCTGCTTGTTCTCTCTCTCTCTCTCTCTCTCTCTCAAAAATAAATAAACATTAAAAAAATGGTTAAAAATATGTGCAAGACCAGCATGTAAAATAATTATAAAACTTATAAAAATATGTTGAGAAAGCAGAGTAAGCAGAGAGATATCTAACAGTCACGAATAAAAGTTGTCAACTCTTCCCCATATCGATCTCTAGATTCAGTAGAACTCCAGTCAAAATCCAAAAGGTATTTTTTTTGTGAAATTTCTCAAGACGGTTCTAAATTATAGAAGAATAAAGGGCATGAATACCTAAGACAGTTCTAAGAATAATGAGGAGGAATGATTTGTCCTGCCAGATACTGAAATGTATTATAAAGTTACCTTCATTAAAGGCACGGTGGTAATAGTTAACTAGAAAGCCCTGAAATAGATCCATGCAAACAAAAGTTTGGAAGGATGAGAGCGAGTAGCATGACAGATCAGAAATGGAACAAATTGACACTGGATTTTTGCCTCACACCATAAACAAAAGTCCCAGCACTACTAAGGACTTAAATTTCAAGAACAAAACTTTTAGTAGAAAGTATAAGGAATATATATGTAACTTTTTTGCGTGAGGATTTCTTAACCAAGACACACAACCTATGCTATGCTAAATGATAAACCTGACTACTTAAAAATGAAAACCTTAAAATAAGAAAATAAAGAAACCAAGCCATGACTGAGAGAATATACTTGCAAACACATATTGCTGGGGGGAAAAATTAGAATCAAGAATATATAAAGTACCTTACAAATCAATAATAAAAGTCAAGAGAAAAATGGGCAAAAGACATGAATAGGCATTTCAAGAGCAGAAAATTCCTGTGGCCCACAAATATGTGAAGAAATGTTCAATCTCTTTAATAATGAGGGAAATGCAAATCAGGGCCATAATGAGGTATTTACACTAATTTGCCTGAGAAGACCTGGGAAATCTGACAATACCGAGTGTTGGAGAGGGTCATCATTTCTGGCAGGATTATTCGTTGTGCCACTTTGAAGAACAATCCGGCATGGTCTTATACCGTTGAGTATTTGCGAACTAGATGACCCTACTTCCAGGTGTATGCTCTGGGGAAACATTTTTACATACGATCCAGGAAATAAATACCAAAATGTTCATGACAACACACATCAAATATGAAAAAATGAAAAGAGCATAAATGCCCATCAACAGAAGAAAGGGTAAATTGAAGCATATTTCTACAATGGAATACAATACAGCAGTGAAAATGAACAAATGTTAGCTACATCCATTAAGACTTGACTATTGCTGGCTTCCAAGACAGAAGGGGACCAGGAGCCGAGCAATGCAGACAACCTGTAAAAGCTGGAAAAGGTGAGAGAATGAATTCTCCCCTAGAGCCTCCAGGAAGGAACGGGGCCCTACTGACAGCTTGGTTTTAGCCCAGTGTGACCCATTTTGGACTTCTGCCCTCCAGAACTATAAGGTAACAGGTTTGTGTTAAGCCACCACATCTGTGGTAACTTGTTACAGCAGCTATTGGAAACTAGTACGGCGTGTATGTGCGTAAGGCTGGAGGGGGTGGAGGTGGAGAGAGGCTTCCCAGATAGGGAATTTTGCCCTCCTCACAGGGCTTGGGCTTTCGGGCATGGAGCCAGCTGTACTCGCCTTCCCCTACGGGGTCCCCGTCAGTGTGCCCCCCACGGGGCTCTGCCAGTCTGCAGGGCTCGGAGCACTTGCTCCCTCAGCTGATCCCAAAGGTCGCTCGCCAGGTGGACAGGCCCCAGGCAGTTGGTTCTCAATATACAAAAGAGGAAACCGAGGCCCAGAAAAAGGAGGTAAAGCCAGGAGCGGCAGTTCACCTGAGGCTGGGAAATGGCCCGATGCCACACCTGGGAACTCACACTTCCTGTGAGGGCAGCCTGCTCCTTCCAGACTCCTCACAGCTGCACAGGGGGTCCTGGCCTGCTCCCGTCCACATCTGTGCTGAGAACACAGCCCCACAATTGCCAGGTGGCATCATAATTGCCACCTTCCACCCCCCCCCCCACTCCACCCTTCTCCCCGGAGACAGGACCACAAGCCAAAGCCAGGGCCCACCTGACCACAATCCAGGCCCGCCCAGACCCTCGGAAGGAACCCTTGGGTCCCACTGGTGTGGGGGGGAGGGGGGGAATAGTGTGTCACAATGGGGCAGGGAAGTCCTCAGGGCGGGGAGGAGTGGTGAGGAGCGGCCCTCTATCCAGGGGCACAGCTAGCCGCAGATCCTAGAGGCAGAACAGGGCAAGGAGGGTCAGGAAAACCTCCACGCGCACCAGGTGCCCCCCCCCCAGCACCTGCTGTCTCCGGAAACCCCCCTTCCAGACACAACTTGCCCATCCCCCGGCGCCCTGCCTCAGGCGGGGGATGGGAAGGAGAGGAGGTGCGCTCAGACCTGGGATCAGACGAGGAAACAGAGCTGAGGCCTGGCCCTCAGTGGCTTCACGACTGCTCCACGCAGGACAGATCCTTCAGTGCAGCAGAAGGGAGGAGGCCTCCGGGACGAGATGAGCGCGTTACAGAAGGAGGAGAGAGGGGCGCCTGGGCGGCTCAGTCGGCTGAGCATCTGACTTCGACTCAGGTCATGATCTCCTGGCTCCGCTGGGCTTGTGAGCTCCAGCCCTGCTTCCCGCTGGCTTTCAGTCCGCTGTCAGCCCTCTCCCTTCCCT
Source organism: Cryptoprocta ferox (assembly GCA_028646485.1). Lineage (NCBI taxonomy): Eukaryota > Metazoa > Chordata > Mammalia > Carnivora > Eupleridae > Cryptoprocta > Cryptoprocta ferox. Next base: position 148,548,660 of record CM053573.1, read on the forward strand.
CCCTTCTCCTTCCCCTCCCCCTGCTCTCATGTGCTCTCTCTCTCTCTCTCTCTCTCTCTCTCAAAAATAAATATTAAAAGAGAAAAAAGGAGGAGAGAGAGCGTTCCCTGCCGCTCCGCGTGCTTGCCCGGAGGAAAGGGCACGTGAGGGCACGGCAAGAAGGTGGCCGGCTGCCCGCAGGCCAGGAAGAGCCCTCCCCACACCCCGACTCTGCCGGTCCCCAGCCTCAGGAAGTGCCGGAGAACAGATCAGTGTCTTTAAGCCACCAGTCTGCTGGCAGATAGGAAGGGACGATGGAGCAAACTAGCCGGAAGGATGAGGCTGCTGTCAGAGGATGGGGTGTGTGAATTAGAGGCGCCTTCGTTTACTGACTTGTATGCTGGGGATTGTTGAGATTTGGGGGGTGGTCGCGTATTTTTGCAGGACGACAGCAGGAGGCTGGGTGGAAGGGACGGCGGTGAACCTGGTAGTTTTAGGTGAACGAGGCTGTGTGAGCTGGAAGTCAGGAAGGGGTTTCTGCAAGAGCAGAGCAGCAGTGAGGAGGAGGAGGAGGAGGAGGAGGAGGAGGAGGAGGAGGAGGAGTGAGGAGCAAGGGGTCTTATCCTGGCCCCCAGCCGCGAGAGCCCAGGTGCCCAGAGGAAGAGGTGGGGCACGGGTGTCCTTCTAAGAAGCGCTGGGACACAGGGGCAGTCGTTTCAGAGACAGGGGGGCGCCAGCGGTAGGGAGCCGGGGTGGCGGTGGGGGAGCAGTGTGGAGTAGAGGCATTGCCTGGAGAAGAGGGGGTGCCCCGGGGCTGGACACTGACGTGGGGACACAGATGCGCAGCACGGCGGGCTTGGTCTCCGAGGATGGCGCGCCCAGGCCAGTGGGGCACCGATCGCGTGTTGCCTCTCACTCCCTCCAGTGCCGCTGCCATCCGCCCATTGGATCACCAGGTCGGAGGAGGCAGCAGACGTTCGCAACGGACTTCATCGTAACGATGGCTCCCTTGTTTCCCTGCTCCCGCGCGCGCCCTCTGCCAACCCATCCTTCGGATGCAGGGTGAGGTTCGTAACAGACCCTGGCGGGCCACCCCCTCGCTTAAAGACGAAAAAGACGACGAGCAGCTCTGACTGTTCCCGGAGCCAAGGTCTAAATTAAACACGTGGTCGGAGCTCTGCCGTCGGCGGGGGCCGCTTCGGATCCTCTGACTCCCTCTCTGTGCCTCTGTCTTCATTCTCTCTGAAAAAACAAATAAAGCATAAAAAAAAAAAAAAAACAAAACAAGCGGCGTGAGGGCGGCTTCCAGAACCCCCGGACCCCTTGCGGCTGCAGCCCCGAACGTTTCTGTTCCCCGCGCCGGCCCGGCCTGGCCCCTCCCCGCGGCCGCCACGCGCCTGTGTCAAGCTCCTCGCGGCGGGTCAAGAGCAGGTCTGCACATCTGCCCCGAGGTCCGGCAGCGGCTGCACGACATGTCCCTTCTAAACAGAACAAGCCACGGGGCACTCTTTATCCCCCACACGGGAAAGGCTTCGCCCCGACAGCCCGCGATACCGAAAGACAAGGCGTCGAAGTCCTGCCCGAAGGCAGCAGGCGAGTCTTTGCCGCATTCATGCTCGGGTCCTGGTCTGTTTCGGTCTCTTTCCAGAACGGAGCCCATTCTGCCTCGACGGGACGCAGCGGTCCACACCCCAGAGGAGGTTGCCGCGAGAAGGACGTGGGGCGACTCGTTTTCCGAAACACCACGTGAAACCCGCGCTGCCCACCGGACAGCCGGCTTACAGCTATGGCACATCCGTACGAACCCCAACCCCCGGAAACGGAGTCGCAAGCCGCAGACGCCTCACTTCCGGCTTCCTCTGCCCTCGCCACGTCCAGGGCTTAATTTTCGCGGCCTTGGCGACGAGCTCGCGCCGAAGAACGAAGCCTCTGCGCCTCCTCCGGGAAGTACGCGTGTGCCAACCGGACTGCTGCTTGGCCTCACAGGGGCGGGGCGACTTCCGGGTAGGGCTGTCACCTGCGGCGCTCAGCCAATGAGGAATCAGGGGCGGGGCCTCCCGCCGGGAGCGGCCCCGCCCCCCGCCAGGGTGCCCGCCCCTCAACCCCTGCCCTCCCCGCGTCTCTGCCGGGGTGTCTGCGCCCCGCCTTTGGAGGCGGTGGGCTTGTTCCTGGCAGCCGCCTCCGGCTGTGCGCTGGCCGCTGCCCGGGTGCCGCGCCCGGCGTCTTCCCGGCCCGGCGGGTTTGGCCTGGGGAGCGCGGGGTGGACCCGCCGGCTGACGTCAGCCTGGGATTCCATGACGGCGCGCGGCGGGAAGCGAGGTAGAACTTTCCCCGTCGTTCCAAAGCCGAGAGTGTAAGTCATAAATGATGTAATTTGGAGGTTGAGTCCGAGAGCAAACGGCCAAGGAAGAATCCTTGAGACGTTTTCGGGACAAAAAAAAAAAAAAAAAAAAAGGTGATTTTCTTAAAGCCTGACGACAGAATTCGTGGGCAGAAAGAGCTGCGTTCCAAGGGTGAGGAGTGACTGGTTGTATGGGGCTTTTTTAAAAAAAGAATTATTTTAAAGTTTATTTCTTTTTTACATGTTTTAAATGTTTATTTTTGAGAGAGAGCGCGCAAGAGGGGGAGGGGCAGAGAGGGACACGCAGTCTGAAGCAGCTCCAGGCTCTGAGCTGCCAGCGCAGAGCCCAGCGCGGGGCTTGAGCTCCCGACCCGTGAGGTCATGACCGGAGCTGAAGTCGGACGCTTCACTGACGGGGCCACCCGGGCGCCCCATGTATGGGGCCTTCTTTCCTGTGGAGGGAGGCGGTGACATGAGGGCTGCGGGAAATTGAGGCTAAGGTTCCTGGAGGTCTGACTGTTGTCAGGATTGAGCTTTTCTTGTAAACCATGAAGACGGTTACAAACTGATGGGAGTTTTATGTCCTTTGTGACTGTGATCTCTATCAGGTGACCATTGGCCCTTTCCTCCCTTTGTGCCCGGGCAGTCGTGAGGCCCACTGTCACCTTGGGGGAGGAAGTGTGGAGTGTCGGCTTGCCTTTTGTTACATCGTCGGTAAAGATTCACGTACTCACAAGAGGTGCTGGACACTTTCATGCCGGATTCACAAGGATGGGGAAACTAGCACGGAGCGCTCCCTCCCCCAGGGGTTCGGGTTCGGGTTCGGGTTCGGGTTAGGAGCGCTCCCTCCCCCAGGGGTTCGGGTTCGGGTTAGGAGCGCTCCCTCCCCCAGGGGTTAGGGTTCGGGTTCGGGTTCGGGTTAGGAGCGCTCCCTCCCCCAGGGGTTAGGGTTCGGGTTCGGGTTCGGGTTAGGAGCGCTCCCTCCCCCAGGGGTTCGGGTTCGGGTTAGGAGCGCTCCCTCCAGCCTCCATAAGGGAAGGCGAGTGGGAGAAGGGGAGGGAGGCCCAGAAGGAAGCCTTCTGCAGGCCTGGGGCCGTGGGGAGACCGAACCTCTCTGTGCGCAGTTAGCGGGCGGCAGAGCAGGGGGAGCTCTTTCCCTGTTTGCTGGTGCCAGGGTGTATGGCGGCTGCCCAGGGAGGCACCCTGGCTGGAGGTCACTCGATGGGACCCAGCCAGGAGGGCTGTCTTGTGAGGCCAGGAATGCTGGCAGTAAGAGAGGGGCAGTGCTGGGGCAGGAGGCGGAGAGGGGGCCCTAGAGCTCGGCTGTGAGTACCCTCGGCGGAGGAAGGAAGGAGGCGGAGGTCCCGGGAGCACCGCTGAGAAATCCAGCGACGTGTCCCCACGGAGGAGCTGGCTGGGGGGAGCCTGCCGGAGTCCACTCACTGATGACTAGCCAGTTCCGCAGGGAAGGAACCAAGGCCAGCAGCAGCAGGCTAGAAACTAGCAAGCCCTTTCCCCTCGCCCTGCAGGCGCCAGAAGCAGCAGCGCTGAGCGGGGGGAGGAGGGAGGTGAGGAGAGGAACACCCAGCCTCCTCCCTTTCCCCACTGCTGGTCCCTGGGCCCCAAGGTCAGGCACGAGCTGAACGCGGGGCAGGGGATGGAGGATCTCTGAAGAGAATGCAAGACTGAAGCTTTGATGTGGAGCACGGGGGTCCTCTCTCAGCAGGATCAAATGTCCTGGGGCCTGGCCCAGCCCCTAGAAGGAACCACAGCCTTCCCATCCACAGCCTCTTCTCCTACCGGCCTGGATACAGGCCACGGCTTCAAACTTTCTCTCCTCCTACTGCTGCATTGTTGGAAAGGCCCTACCCTTCTGCTGTGTTCTGGGCTTAAATGTTTTGAGGGCAGGGGGACCGCAGACGGAGGGGACCAGAGGAGCCGTCCTCCCACGCGCCTACTAGAGAGCCAGTGAAGCCCAGGAAACACTCAAGGCCCAACCCCCGAACGGGGGGCGGGGGCGAGGAAGGTGGTGAGGGGTGACAGGAAGAGGGAGGCCCTCCCGGACACTTCAGGACGGGGCGGCCAGGGGCCGGGACAGGGCCCCGGTCAGCGGTGTGCTGCGTCCATCTGCGGGGGGCGGGGGGCTGGCTGGCAGCTCCCTGCTGGCTCCGGAGACATGATCAGAGGTACGTGCTCCTCACAAAGGTCACCCCCACGCTGGAAGTTCTTCCTGAAGCCTCGCTTTCCTTTTCTGAAGGTGCTGAGTCCAGGGGCCTGGCGGGAGCAGGAGGCCATCACTGACCGGCCAGGGGTCGGTCCCGTGGCAGTGCCCGTCACCACCTCTCCCCAGAGGAGGGGGTCTGGCCCAAGGCCAGTCAAGGTGGCTCCTGAGGGCCACATGTTGGCGCTAAGCGACGAAGGACACACAGAGAGGAAGAGGCCTCGGCTTCAGAGAAGGCCGGCAGCTCACCGTGGGAGGGGCTCTCGGTCCAGGTCCTCGATGGTGTCCTTCAGGGGCCGGCCGCGGGTCTCGGGCAGCAGGGCACAGAGTAAGCCTGCCCCGATGGGGAGGCTGCCGTAGAGGAGCATAGGGAGGGCCGCCTGGTACTCGGCCAGCAGCATCACCAGGGGGGTGAGGATGCCCCCGATCCTCGAGAAGATGCCCACCAGCCCCATGCCCGTCTGCCTGCGGGAAGGCGGGTGCCGGCTGAGCACACCCAGCGCGCCTCGGGGCCCCAGTCCGGAGAGCCCACCCCGCACGCCGGCCCCGCACGGCTGCGCTCCCCGTCCCACGGCCTTCCGCTCTCTGCTCCCGCCTGGGAACCGCTGGCCGCCCAGCCGCGTGCCAGGCTTCTGTCACCTCCAGGCCTATTTGTGCCCTCCTGCTGGCCTCCACTGCCCCTATCTGAGTGCTCCTCCTTATGAGTCGTTTCTTAGACCTGCGCCGCGGCCCAGTCTGGACCAGGCCAGGGCCCGACTTCCATAATCATCCTCCACTGCCTGGGGTACCATGGGCACTCGGGCTAGATTTCCAGCCGCCCGGACCCCATCGGCGCTGCTGCCCCTGAAGCCAGTGTCCTACGCGAGCTGCGGGACAGGGGTGAGGGCGGGGGAGCAGGGTGCCCGGCAGCCCTTACCGGACGACGGTGGGGAAGAGCTCGGCGGAGTACATGTAGGAGATGGTAAAGCCGGCGGCCGTGGCGAACTTGCCCACCACGGCCAGCACGGTGACCACCACGGGCAGATCTGGGGGAGGGTGCTGGTCAGATGGCCCAGTCCCGGGTCCCACCCCTGCCCCGGCCCCCCTCGCACCTGGCAGTGGGGGTGGGGAGGGCCAGCCCCCGTACCTGCTGGGACCAAGGTGATGCTGATGCACATGAGGCCGCCCAGAATCAGAGTCAGCATCTGGCTCCGCCTGCGGCCCAGCCACTGCATCACGAAGATGCTGGAGTAGCGGGCGGGGACCTCCACCGTCCCGAAGACCAGCTGTGTCAGGTAGATGTCCAGGCCAAAGTCACCGACCCGGAAGCTCAGGCCGAAGTACCCCAGACTGTCCGCGAACCTACGGGGTGCCCGGGAGTCCCTGTCACTGCTGGGGGACAGACGCCGTGGCTCGCAGAGGGCGCCTGCCTCCGAGCGGGCAGTGCTGCACAGCTCGCCCCAGACAGCCAGCCACCGTGTCCCAGCCACCGTATCCCAGCCACCGACACACACCAGGGCCGGGACGCCCTTTGGTGTGGCCTCAGGGCAGGGCAGGGGCCCTGGCGCCCTCACCAGACATAGAAGAGGATCAGGGTCACCTTCCGGAGCTCCGGGTGTCTGAGCAGATCCAGGGGGCTCCCTGAGGGGCCTGTCTTCTCTGGGACCAGCTGGGAGGAAGACGCGCCCGTGAGGGGACAGGCAGGCCAAGGGCGGGGGCAGGGCTGGGCTCGGCCGTGGGGGTACCTGGCACAGGAGCTCTGGGGGGAGCTTCCGCCTGTTGACCGAGGCCGCCTTCTGGATCACTTGCTTGGCCTCCTCCACCCTCCCTCTTGTCAGGAGCCAGCGCGAGGACTCCGGCAGGGCCCTGCAGGCCAGGAATGGCTGTGACCTTGGAGCCCCCGCCCCCAGGGGCCTTCCCAGCTGTTCGGGGGCACACAGAACCTCACAGCCCAGAACCTGGGCTGAGCGAGAGCGGCGCGCCTCGGGGAAGTGCGTCCTCACCAGACGTAGAAGAAGAGCAGGAAGACAGGTGCGGTGCCGGCCATCTGGAAATGCCTCCAGTTTCGGACGGCGTAGGCGAGCCCGGCGAGCGCCATCTGCCCCACGGAGAAGGCGCACTGGGCCAGGACCACGGCCTGAGTCCTCTTGGAGGGCCCCACCCACTCTGTAACTGTGGGGACAGAGACTGAGCCCCGCCGGCCCCTGCGGCTCCCTCCCGGTCATTGCCCAGACGCTGCTCTGGCAGGCTGGGCCTCAGTGCCACTTGGGGCGTGGGTGCCCCACAAGGCTCCCCCGGGGCAGTCCGGGAAGGTGGCCGGCCCAGACCCCAAGGCCTCACCCCGGGGCTGAAGGCTGGGGCCCCAGATGCTCACGTAGGGTGACATTGCTGAAGGAGAAGCCAGAGACAGCAGTAGCCACGGCAAAGCGCAGGGCCACGTAGAGCTCAAAGCTGGGCACGAAGGCTGTGGTCAGGCCGATGAGCGCGAAGACTAGCAGCTGCACCAGGACAGTGGTCTTGCGGCCAATCCTGGGGTCACAGAGGGGCAGGTCCATAGGGGATGGTCTCTGTGGGGAAGGAGGCGGGGGAGGCCCAGGCCCGCCCTGGGCTGTGTGTCTCACAGAGGACACATGGCCCCACCGTGTGAGCTCTATTTGAGGGGCAGGGAACAGGGCCTTACGCTGGACACCAGGGAAGGGCGTGGGGGGAAACTGCGGGCAACACAGGAGCATGCGAGGTCAGGGGTGAGCCGGTCGAGTTCTTACCGGTCACACAGGGGCCCGAAGATGAGAGCCCCAGCGAGGAGCCCGGCCATGAACACCGACTGCGAGGTCTCCTTCAGGTGCTTCCGATCACAAACCAGGTTGAACTGGGGCAGACACAGGCAGATGTGAGCCAGGGCGGCAAAGGGCAAGTCCTTGGTCTTCCGGCCCCGCCCACTACCGACCTCTCAGGGCAGAGGCCCGTGGTCCCCACGCAGTGGCACCCCAGGGCACGAGAACAAACTCAGGGGGCGCCGGGCAGTGTGCAGAGTTTTAAAGGGAACCACAGCAGTATTGCACATCTGTCTGGTGTCACGGGAACTACCAACTGAGGACGCTGCTGCTTCCGCATGAGACGGTGCTCCGTTCCTTTCAGCGACATCCTATCGATGTGAAGTTGTGTTTTTGGCAATTGTTTAGAGGAAAAAAAAAAAAGCAAGCACCATGCGGAGTGGAAAATGAGGGAGGCAGCGCTCAAGGACGGAGAAGTCGTGCAGCTCCCAAGGGCACATACGTCCTAGTAGTAGGGGGTTGGGTTTATTAAAAAATGAAAACTAGGGGGCGCCTGGTGGCTCAGTCGGTTGAGCATCTGACTTCGGCTCTGGTCACGATCTCACAGTTTGTGAGGTCGAGCCCCGCGTCGGGCTCTGTGCTGACAGCTCAGAGCCTGGAGCTGCTTCTGATTCTGTGTCTCCCTCTCTCTGCCCCTCCCCTGCTCGCTCTCGGTCTCTCAAAAAGAAATAAACGTTAAAAAAAATTAAAAAATAAAAAGAAATGAAAAATATTTCCTTTCAGTTTATGTGTACTATTTTTTAAAACAGCTCCTAAGGCGTTTGCACATAATTACTTGTTAGGTTGTTTGGACCTAATTACTGAATGCGTAAACCTTAGGTTCCTGTTTTGGCCCGGAGATGCCAGGTAGAATTGCTGACGGACTAAGGACACAAAGTTTGGAACCCCCGACACGTCACTAATTACCGCTTCCGGACAAATGGGGCCTCTTCCCCATGGCCAGGGCACCCCTGTGGCTTACTTGGGCCTCATCAAATGTTCCCATCTGGCTGCAAAATCTCCGTGAAACTCTCATCACTCACTGGCGGTGAGAACCCCAAGGAGCCCTCACACCCTGCTTTCGGAAGGAGATCAGGACAGAGGAACATGCACCCGCGTGCACGTGTGTGGGGGCACTCATGACAGACTGACACTAAGGCAGCCTGAGAAAGTGAGTGGAAAAAATATGCATGTCCGCACAAGTCTGTATGTATCTAATGCATGCGCACGTTCTGTAAGCACATGTGACTGGACACCGTCCCGCGCCTCCTGAGTTTGTTCTCAGAACCTTCCGGGAGTTCTGGCCCCGCTGCACACAGCTCAGCTCCATGCATGAATGTTGGCGCGGGGAACGTGACAGGTGAGCTGTCCTCTGCAGCTCAAGGAGATAGCTTCACAATCACTAATGCCTTTTGAGTGCTCACTCTGGGTGGGATACGTGCTTCACGTGTATTCTCCGATTCTGACGCCAATCCCTGAGTAGTTATTCCATTCCCCGAGGGCCCGAGGCTAAGTGGGTTATCCGAGGTCCCACTGCTGGATGGCAATGGACTTCAGACATCCCTTTTGCTCCAGACAGGGACTGAAACTGAGTGAAAGCTAAGAGAACGTTTGCTGAATGAATCGATACATGAACGAATACCCAGAGCTAGCCAACCAGCCAATCACCATCAGTCAGAATCACTTTTCAGCGAGATATGGATCAGCCCAGGAGATGCCATGCGCTCCCACTTCTGTTCTCAAGAACAACTTACTTTTCAATATATGTCCCGCGATGAACTAATTGCCCCTGGGAATGCAGTGGGGCAAGGACTTGTTCCACCCAGTTCTAGTCTGTTTGGTTTTTGTTTAGCAACCACTGAGTGCCTCTGTAGTTAGACGCCATTTAAATAAAAAAGGCCTGGGGCTATCAGCCTCTGGAATCTGAACTGAGACTTTGTGTGACTTTGAGCCCATTAACCGCTCTGTTGGTGTCTTGGTTTCCTGTGTACAAACTGGGGATAAAATATACACGACATAGTGTCCCCAGGAGGACTAAAGGAATTAATGCGCACAGGAAGTCTTCAGTAGACATCAGCTCCGAGGAGGGTGCGCTGGCCCCCCGCGCTCAGGACACTCACAGCTGGGGACAGACGTCTCACACACGTGGGGCTATAGTGCTCTGAGGCACGGACGCCGATCCCGGGGAGTCTTCCCAGCCTGGTGCCCCTCCTCCGTGGCCACCATTCACGGCCTCCTTATAGTTCGTGTACCCCCTCATTCAGTCCTCATTCTAACCTCATAAAGGATTATCATTCCCACTGTGCGACCACAGAGGCCAAGACGTGGCGTGGCGTATCGTGTTGCAGACGGAACCGAGCCAAAAGGGCTCCACCTTGGGACACCAGCCATTACCCTCCCTGACCCCGATGCCCAGAGTGGAGGGCTCTGTGTGGGGCTTGCCACATGGGCACACAGAGTCCCGCCCCCGTTCTTGGAGCACACACCGCACCTCTCCCTCCCCTGTTCCGAAGGCTTCTGTGGCTCCCCTTGGTCCCTAGGGGGGAGCCCAAGTCTCTCAGCTCTGTGTCTAAGACCACGGGGGAGTCCTCTCTTGCTGATTCCCCAACCACTGTTGGTCAGCATTCCGCAGACACGCCAAGCATTTCCATGCGCCCAGATCTAGAAATGGCTATTCTCTCTGCTTTCCCGTCTCTCCCGTTCTTTCCCCTTCTCCGGTCCCAGGACAGATCCCACTGCTGTTAGTCACTCAGAGTCTATTTCCCTCCCTATTCCGAGGTTCATGTGGACAAGGCTGGGAGTTATTTTTTTCGTTTACCGAGGCTGGGCACCCCGGAAATGTTGGGAGGCAGATTGAGAAGGAGAAATGTACTCTGCTCTTCAAGAGCACATAGCCTACAAGACAATGTGCTCCTTCCTTCTCCAATTAGGACTCTCCGTATTTCAGTTTGAATATGAAGCTGCTGGTTATCAGAAGGAAGTTGGATGCCAGCTCAGAGCGAGGCCCCTGAATCGGTGTAGCGGAGCCCCTCCTCACAGATGGGGAGCAGAGGGAAAAGCTCCCATGCAACATAGCTCCGGAAGCAACGGTGGACTTAGCATGCAGTACAGGGCACAGAGCAGCGAAGGTGGGCGCTCCTGCGGGAATCGAAGTCCTTGGGAGGGTTGGAGCAGGAGAAGCACGGTCGGGAAGGCAGGAGGCCCGAGGCCCAACGCCAGTGGCAGCACAGTCCAGGCTGATGATTAAACACCAAGCGGGCAGCCCCAAATCCTTAGAGAACAGGAACAAGGTGCCTCCCTCCTCGGACTGGTCCCCGCACAGTTAATGCTCAGCGAGCCTTGGCTGGAGAAACTTGCACCAACAGTCCAGCACAGGGTGTGAACAGGGCTGAAGTCAGCTCCGGGAAGTCTGCAAGTTCGTCTGGGTTTTCAGGATGGTGTTTGGCCAGGTAGGTCCCCAGAGCATACGAGGACCAGTGGAGGCCGATCCTATCATGAGGTGATGCTGGAGACGGGGAGAGGCCAGTGAGGACCAGACTGGGCTCTGCTGGGAGAGCGCCTAGGCCGCATGCGCCGGTCTGGGGCAGGCGAGGCGGGGCGTCAGGAGGAAGACAGGCAGGACAGATCCTTAGGCTGCCAGGGCTCTGGTTTATGGTCACGTACGAAAAAGCAGATTCCTGGGGGCGCCGGGCTGGCTCAGTCAGTAGAGTGTGCAACTCTTTTTTTTTTTTTAATTTTTTTTACATTTATTTACTTTTGAGAGACAAAGTGACACAGAGCGTGAGCCGGGGAGGAGCAGAGAGAGAGGGAGACACAGAATCGGAAGCAGCTCCAGGCTCTGAGCTGTCAGCACAGAGCCAGGCACGGGGCTCGAACCCACAAACCGTGAGATCGTGACCTGAGCTGAGGTCGGACACTTAACCGACTGAGCCCCCCAGGAGCCCCTAGAGTGTGCAACTCTTGAACTTGGGGGTGTGAGTTCAAGCCCCACGTTGGGTATAGAAATTACTTAAAAATAAGAACTCTTAAAAAAAAAAAGCCATTGGTCAAAACACCATCCTCTGAAAGCCTCTAAAAAGTAAATACTTTTTTACTCACAGAGAAAACAGTAAGTGAAGCCTTCATCTCTGGGCTCCAGATTCCCCTCCACAAAGACTCAGGATTTGGGGCGCCTGGGTGGCTCAGTCAGTTAAGCCTCCGACTTCGGCTCAGGTCATGATCTCACGTTCGTGGGTTCGAGCCCCATGTCGGGCTCTGTGCTGATAGCTCATAGCCTGGAGCCTGCTTCGGATTCTGTGTCTCCCTCTCTCTCTGCCCCTCCCCGTCTCATGCTCTGCCTCTCTCTGTCTCAAAAAAATAAATAAAACATTTAAAAAAATTAAAAAAAAAAAAAAAAGACTCAGGATTTGCCGCCCTCCGGGCGAGCGGTGCAGACCTCCCCCCAGTGCCCGTCCCTTAGGATTCTGGACTATCTGTGCTCTGCCCCCTCCGGCAGGGACCTGAGTGAGAGCCCCACCCCCGCGAGCAGCTCGCTGTGCTGCCCTGAACAAGTCACCTCCCTGCTCTGTGCCTCAGCCCCCGCTTCTGGGAAGCAGGAGAGTGGGCCTGGCTGCTTCCAGAGAGTTGTTTTTGGTCAGGTGGCTGGCGTGGGAATCTGTTTATCTGCCCGGATCCTTCCTAAGAAAATGAGTTTAGCAGAGCAAGTGCTGTTATCTGCAGGCCAAAGCCTAGAGTCAGGGGTACCCTGGAGGCAGGGAGGGAGAGCTCTAGAGAGAGCGGCTGAAGGGCAGGAAGGAGGCCAGCAGGAGGTCAGACAAGTGGGTGGGGACCCGGGAAGAGCCGGACTGCAGGCAGACCCGCAGGGGCAGACTGAAAGACAAAGGCAAGCAGACAGACAGACAGACGGGAGCACTGGACAGAGAGAAAGACAGGAAAGCAGGAGGGGCCCAGGCAACTGGGCAGACAGGCAGACAGACAGACAAAAGGGTAGGCAAAAATGGACCGGCACGGAGAGAATATGCATTGAAAGGTAGATGGGGCCAATAGTCAGAGGACAAAGAGACAAGCAGGACGAAGGGCAAGCGAAACCAGAAGCCATAGCAGCGGCCGGTCCTGCACGCACGGGGGCCTGGGGCAGGCACCGGAGCAGCCACACCAGCCGCTGGGGGCCGGGGGCAGGCGAAGGGCAGCCCTACCTCGTTCTTCAGGGACAGAGGCCTGTCTTCAGGATACTCCCAGCCTGCCTCACAGGGCTGCGTCTCGTTGAAGTGGCGGCCGAGGATGTCCCCGAGGCTGGCATGGTCAGGGGGCGGCCGGAACATCCGGCAGGACTCGGGGTTGCCGGCAGCATCCAGAGGCACGCTCAGTGTCAACTGCTCAGCCGCGCTCAGGTTCAAAGTGTGGTTCTTGACCCAGGCCACGGAGCAGTAGTGGGTCTCATGCGGGATCATGAAGACCTGGGCGAACATGTGGTAGGCACACAGGAAGTTGGGGACACTCAGCAGGATCACCAGCTGTACCTGGAAGCGACCGAAGTCACCTATTTCAGCCAGGACCTGGGCAAACTGAGCCATGTCTCCTGGTCAGCCTGGGGCCATCAGACAGCTCCGCAGCTTTGAGGCACTTTGGGGCGCTTACTCCTCCGGGCAGAGGTGACAGCCGTGTTAATGTTTAATCCAGCCTTTGACCTATCACACTTCAGCTCCCTGGCCGCAGCCTGGGCAGCACAGAATATGATGAAAAACTGGTGCAGCCTGGTTTGCAGAATCCAAGGATGTTTTATTGACGGCGAGGTGGACATGAGCCCCACAGGGGACTCTCTCAGGCTCGGCCCAGGAACGAGCTTTAGCCAAATGTTCAGCCATGCACAGGCAGCCCCTCCAATATCATCCCACACAAATCACACCCAGCTCAGATCCCTCCCGTGATGGACCCCCCACTCTGAGAGTAGTTCCGACACCTAGAGGGACACAGAAGTCCCTAACAGGGACCAGCTCAGTGGGGATAAATCAGGAGAGGAGCAAGGACCCAGCCTGCCTACTAGCTTGGTCAGCAGCCCAGTCTGGCGTCTTGATCTACTGATCTTATCTTTCTCTTATTTTTTTTATTTAAAAAAATTTTAATGTTTTTTATTTTATATTCGAGAGAGACAGAGACAGAGCATGAGCAGGGGAGGGGCAGAGAGACACAGACAGATTCTCCGAGCTGTCAGCACGGAGCCGGACGTGAGGCTCAAACTCACAAGCAGTGAGATCGTGGCCAAGCCGGATGCTTAACCGACCGAGCCACCCAGGGGCCCCTACCTTTCCCTCAGAGGTGCCCGGCATGTGGTAGGACAGCATGAAGTCCCGGACACCTCCCGAGGGCATGAACTTACTAAAGACGCTCCAAGAGCACACGGCAATTACGCACGAGCCAAGGGTTGCATTTCGAGCTCTACTCTAGTCCGGGAACCGTGAACACATTCCCGAGATAGAAGCACAGGCGGGCGGCTCCCGTCACAACGGGTAATCTCAGTGGTAACACAGGAACAGAGGACAAAGTCTCCCTCTACCACGGGCTCGGCTCTGGAGGCCCTTGCTGCAGTCAAGGTTGCAATGGGGCGCATGCTGGCTGGCAGGTCAGGACTCTCACGGGACTGGAGACTAACAGGGTCTCTGACAGGAGGGATCTCCCAAAGATGAAAAAGCTCCATCCTTTCTACCCTGGCAGAGGTCTATTGAAGGTAGACCCAGGGCTTGGAAAGCAACTAGTTCAGTCATGGGAGGTGGGGAATGATAGGACTAAAGACAGTATTTGGGAAAAATACATATGCACACACACACACACACACACACACACACACTCACACACACACATTCACATAGTTGTGTATGCATAGGAAAGACTTCTTATGTTTTGAATTTTGAACCAGTTTAAGAGAGGCTGAGGAGCATAGGTGAAGGGAATGCGAGGAAGCAAAGCTGGGCGGGGCACAGCACGCCTCTATCTGCCTGGCCACCTGGCTGGCACAGCTGCCGGCTCCTTGTTGGCCGGCCAGCGTGCAGAGCAGGTCAAGGGAGGGCAGACTGCGAAGGGCAGAGGCATAGGCCCAAGACCCTGCATAAGGAGAGGACGGACCTCTCTCTCTGTCCCATCCCAAGTTCCCCACCAGGCTCACCACTGTCCCCAGCTCTATTGTTTCTTCCTCACCTAGCTTTCTTGTATGTGCTTGTCCTCAGCATCCCCTCGATTGAATTGTCAAGAAGACCGATGCCACTGGTTGCCACTGCCCAATATGGTGCTCTCCTGGTGGAGGAGAAGTGAGATGGAGACATGAGCTTGTTCTCAGCCCTCGTCATCTTCTTACTCCAGTAGGGAGTGGATTTTTGCTTCTTTGGCTCCAACCAGCCAAGGGGGCTGGAGCTAGGAGGCAAGAATCTTGGGCACTATTACTGACTGATTCACTGTGATCCTGAGTTTGTCCCTTGTTAAGAAAACAAAATTCAACCGGGTAGATTGAAAGATCTATTTGGCTTTCCTCAATGATTCAGGAATTGGGCAGCATCCCATCTGGCAAGCAGAAAGGAGCTCCAAGGAGCTGTATAAAATGTAAGGATTTGAAGGCAGAAAACAGCAGAAAAAAGAACATTTCCAGCAAAGAGTGGATTGTTTCTGGCAGGGCCTTCCTTTGAGGAAAGGAGGGATCTATCAGGCAGATTACCTCACTGGTGCTGATCAGGGAATTCCAGATTGACTGATGTGAGGTCACATTCCTGGGAGAGACTAAAATTTCAATGAGGTCATGTGTTACATTTTGGTTTGCTGATGTGGGGCTTGGCACAAGGGACTCCATTTTAGGCCGATTGCTTCTTTTTTAACAAGTCCTCCTTTTGATCAGACTCTAAGCTTAACTAAGAGATGGGATCAAAATGTAAGGCATTAGTGCCACCCTCAGCCACCACGTTGTGGTTCTCACAATTTTTGTTGGTTCTGTATGGTATTCACAGAGCATGATGTATTTTGCTGAATCCCTGTGGTGTTCACAGATCACGACTTTAGGCTTGTAATTTTTTAGTTGGGTTTTCTCTTTGTTCCTTTATTGACAGTCCAGTCTTAGGGAGATCATTTGCTTGGTGGTTAGTGGATACAAACAAGCATTTAAAGCTTTTGAGAGAACACAGCGTGCCAAGAGACGACTATGATTACTGTACGCAGGATAATCGCCAATGTCTGGAGTGCACTTCAGAGCCGTGGTCCCCAAGACCCAAACCAGTCAAAGTCAAATAAGTCAAAAAAGGATCCCATAAAAGAAGTCTTTTTAAGCCGAGTGGTTTGCTCAGTGATCTTATGTCATTGAGTTTTAACTTCCCCAGAAATGCTAATCCAGGTAGAGTAGGTGGTGTTGGCTGTAGCACAGATACCTTCTTGCTCGGCTAAAAGACAATCAAGGGCTATCCTGACAGCAAGAACAACTCGGGCCAGTGAGTCTAAGGATCTTTGTTGGTAGTCAGATTCCACAATACTTTCCAGAGTTAAGGAGAGTGTCCTGATCATAGCCTCATTTGTATTCAGTCCTAACTAGGGAAACAAGGACCTCCAAAGGAAGCAAATGCTGAATGATGAAAGCCTCCTGGTAGGTCCTTTCTAACTTAACAGTGTAAATTCAGGGGAGTCAACCAATGAGGTGTCTGTGAACCGCCAGGGGCACTGCCCAGCTGTGTGCCAGCTATCTGAGCATCCAAAGGTCCAAGGAGGTGATAACCACTGCCGGAGTCCAGCTCCAACAGGTCCAGGGTTCCCTGAAGGATGGACGGTGTCGGCGAAAGGGAGAGGGATGAGAGACCCACAAGTTTCTTTCTGATCACCAGGAAGGTATCTCTGCACTGACTGGAGAGTCAGCTTTATTTATGGTAAAAAAAATGTATGGGCCCAGCACAGAAGTGTCATTTGCCTTAGACAATGATTTCTGATGACAGATTTCTTTGGTATGTAAAAATTTCCCAGAACGTAGATTGGTAGAAGACTCAGGCATGATCTTTATCAACAGTGATTGATGTAGGTGATTTAGATGCTTATCACATGGGGAAGGAAGGTATCTTTAGCATTCAAATACAAGACAATATTTTTAGCATAGCAAAGGCAAAAGGCAGTTCTTTGTGAGCAGGGTCAATAGCCTGTTTGCTCAAGGGGAAGTATAAGAAAAACAGGATTCTCAGGAAATGCAATGTTTGCTCCCATAATCCCAAAAGAAGAAATTCCTATAAGTTCCTTCACAAGGTGCAGTCTGCATATTTTAGGGCCAGAATAAGGGGACAAGTCACTCCCAATACCAATCAGCAAGGTGCCTTGGGGGTCGGTTCTCAAGCAAAAATAATTGAGTGGGGGTGGATATCGGTCATCATCTGAAGGCAGGAGGTCATGCAAACCCGCCTTAACCTCACAAGGAGTTTTCTCAACTTAGTGAGTTCAGAAATGGCTCCCAGCAAACCACCACAGACGAAGATAAATCCTGTCAGAGCACAAACCACTCCTGCTAAGCTTACACTATTTCTAGCATCATGGACAGGTCAGAGCTTTTGATGACAAATCCAGAAGTCTGCAAGGTTACCCCCCTTGGCAATGGCCTGGACGGTACGGATGATGGTGTTCTCTTTCCAGGCTAATGCCAGAGTAAAGGAAAGAAAGAAAAATTTTCATGTTCAAACTAGGAAGTCTTGATCTGGTGTCCTGGGTGGAGGCAGTCTACACTGATGTCAGCTACTCCTCTTCCTCATTAGCTTGATTTTGAGCACTCCAACTGACCCGCACTTCCTAGAGTCTAAAGGAACCCTTTTTAATTGGGAGATGTGGCTCCAAGATTTAAGGCCCTGAAGTTCGGCTGCCATCTGGGTAGTGGGGAGGACTTGTTTCGTCCCTTCCAAGGAGAGTCAAGGGCAGACTCTGTTCTTAGTGATTCCACATCAGAAGGGTGGGAGAAAATTGGAAATGTTAGTTTGGAGAGTTGTAGTCAGATACTTGAGAATAGAAGAAATCAGAATCTAGGCCCATCCACAGGTGCATAACCACCCCTCACAGACAATGACTAGGACTAGAACCTACTGTCTGCAAAGGTACATACACAGTTTTTCTCTGTACAGTTACCTCCATTCTTTTTTTTTTTTATTAAATATAATCACAGTAAAACTAGGACGCATTAAACGTGGCCTGATTATTTATATAAGTTCAGTGAGAATAATGATTGGCCAAGTAAGTTTCTTAAGACCGCTTTGCTTGAGCTTTTCATAAGGTATCTCATACTGAACTCTTAAAAGTTTCTGGGGCCAGAAAGCTAAGCCAAGTGTTCACCATTAGATCTTACCTGCAATATCTATAGTTTGGGTGAATGCCTTCTTTCTGAAGGTCCCCAGACATCCTTGAGATTCCTGGACCTGCCAGGGGACAACCTTCCTTACTCACCTGGTAAGACTCCCAGCACCCTGCGAGCAGAGCGCTGGGCTGATTTCTCAGGGGCTTCATTAGCTTCATAAAGTCAACCTTAGTTCCTTAAAGCTGTCTCCTCATCTCTGAGTCTCTACACGTCTCTCTAGTCAAACCCTCGGTAATACAATGTTTCAAATTGTGTCCTGTTACAGGGAGATCAGAACCTTATGGAATATTTATTTATTTACTTATTTATTTATTTATATGAGAGAGAGAGAGAGAGAGAGGGAGGGAGGGAGGGAGAGGATCCCAAGCAGGCTCCATGCTCAGCACGGAGCCCAATGCAGGGCTCGATCCCATGACCCTGGGATCATGATGTGAGTCAAAATCAAGAGTTGGACACTCAAGTGACTGAGCCACCCGGGTACCCCAGGATCTTATTGAACTTATGCAATAAATAATTATATTACCATGCAAAGAACACTCGAAAATTTCTGAATTCTGGACGATTAGGTAGGAGAAAAGGTAAGTGTTTCATCTTTGTTTACAAAGGTGTTCTTTACCAACTAAGTCTCAGATAGCTTAAGGGAAATGATTTCCTTCAATCTGGAAAAACAAAACATTAAGGAACCAGCAATGTTCCAAAGAAAAAGTCATAAAAATTAAAATCATCCTCCATTCATTCAGACCCGTGTAATTAACACTGTTTTACTTAAATCTAGTTTTCCCATTAGTTCTGGAAATTCTTACCCAGTTCAGTTTTATGATCTTAAAATTATCAGAAATCTGTACTTTTTCAAAGTCCTTTCCCTGAATTTCCTTGAAGACAAAGTACGTGTGCAGAAACATTTTGGCAGAAGTATCTGAGTGAAACAATAACTCTCTGTAAATGATAAAAACTTACCAGGCCTGTAGATAAGATCCGAGGAGAGTTCATTATAATGGATTGACAAGGAAATTTCGTTATCTTGGTGACATTCAACATTTTAAGATAGTAAATGAAATTATGACTGATAACTTATACGAGGACATGTCAGATTCCAGGAACTGCACACAATTTCTGAAACACTTAGCCACCCAAACAAATCAACATAAAGAGGGTTTAGGATTACTTTTTATTTGAAAATGCTTCCCATGTAATTCAACATTAAAGAAGCCTACTTAGTTTAACAAGTCCCATTTTATAGGTAGAGATCAAACAAATATTTCTCTCTTTCTCTCCTCTTCTCTTTTCTTTCTTTCAAGTAAGCTCTATACCCACTAGTGTGGGGCTCGAACTCATGACCCTGAGATCAAGAGCTGCACGCTTCACTGACTGAGCCAGCCAGGCGCCCCAAGAATAAATCTTTTGAGATGTTCCAGGGACCCTCTGAAATATCCCACAGTAAGTTTGAGGTTAAAAACAGACTTCATTTAGGGAAGTTTGTCAAAAATATCAAAAGGTTTTAAGACCCTTGGTCAAATAGGATCACAGTTCAGGGTAAAAGAGTATTTGGTTATCTATTTAACCATAGTGATAATTAAAAAGTTCATAGGCAAATACAGAAAGCTAAATAATTGTATAACAAACAAAACACCGATTTTTTTTTTTTCAGGATGCAGCCACTTAGATGCTGAATCTATAATTTTAGTTTTACATCAGATGGAAAGTATTTACATTTTGTCTGATTTTAAAAACAATATAGACACATTGTAGAAAGTATGAGAAATATTGAAATGTTTTAAAATCAAATCAACTATAAAACTCATTTCTAGAGATAACCTTATTAATATATAAAATATGTGTATTCTATTTAAATCCTAGTTAACATATGGTGTAATAATAGTTTCAGGAGTAGAATTTAGCGATTCATCACTTACATATAACACCCAGGGCTCATCCCAACAAGTGCCCTCCTTAATGCCCCTTGCCCATCTAGCCCATCTAGCCCCTCCAGCCACCCTCAGTTTTTATTCTGTGTTTAAGAGTCTCTTATGGTTTGTCTCCCTCTCTGTTTCTATCTTATTTTTCCTTCCCTTCCCCTGTGTTCATCTGTTTAAAACTCTTAGATCTTTTAACAGAGAAACCTCAGTTTTCTTAAGTAATCAAAGATCTGATATGGAACACAAGAAATTATATTGCTAAGACAAAATGTTTTCTAGGAAGATTACTTAAAAGGTTAAAAAAAACCTTTTATAATCTCTTATCAAGAGCGTAAGAAAACTGTTTTTATTTGTTGTTTTTATTTTAAATTTTTAATGTTTATTTTTGAGAGAGAGACAGAGACAGAGACAGAGACAGAGTGTGAGTGGAGGAGAGAGGAAGACAAACAATCTGACGGAGGCTCCAGGCGCCCAGCCGTCAGCACAGAGCCCAGTGCGGGGCTCTAACCCCACCTGTGTGATCATGACCTGAGCCGAAGTCAGACGCTTAACCGACTGAGCCCCCCAGACCCAGGCGCCCCTGTTTTGTTTTTGTTTTTGTTTTTTCTTTAGAGAGAGAGAGCATGAGCAGTAGAGAGAGAGAATCCCAAGCAGGCTCCATGCCCAGCATGGAGCCCAATGCAGGGCTCTTTCTCACGACCCTGAGACCATGACCGGAGTGGAAAGCAAGAGTTGGATGCCCAACCCACTGAGCCACCCAGGCTCCCCAAAACTTTGTCCTTTTAACAGCCAGTTCTAATTTTATTCCAGTGTACTTTTGATATTAAAATTCATTAATCCCTTTTATACGGAATTTGAGAAACTTAACAGATAAACATAGGGGAAGGGGAGAAAAAACAAGATAAAAACAGAGAGGGAGGCAAACCATGAGACTCTTAAATACGGAGAACAAGCTGAAGGTTGTTTGGGGGCTGAGTGGGAGGGGAGATGGGTTAAATGGGGGATGGGCATTAAGAAGGGTACTTTTTCGGAGGAGCACAGGTTGTCATATGTAAGAGATGAATCTCTGGGTTCCACGTCTGAAGCCGAAACTACCTTGTATGTTAACTAACTTGAGAAAAAAAGAAAAAGTCATTAATCCCCTTGAAAAACTTAATTAGATGCATTCCAACCTTAGCCAGTTTGACCACACATAAAATTCTTTTCCAAGATTTCGTTTCCACACATCTTCTACAATCTTCTTATTCTTTTCAAGAAATTTTCACATTCTGTCAGGTGTTCTCTTTCCCATTCTGCGGGGGGTGGGGGGGGGCGGGAGGAGTCTACATTTAAGGACAAAATTATTTTCTTTTCCTTCAACAAAACTTCGTTTCCATTCCTCATAATTTCTCTTAGCAAAAACCTACATCCTATTTTCTTTGCATGCAGAGATGCTAGAGGCTGCTTTGAGGCGGCCGCCTGAGCAACGGGACCCTGAGCAACGGAATCCTGAGCAAGGGAGCAGGGCCCGCAGGGCCCCCCAGCCCCAGCTGAACACAAACAGGCTCATTGGGTGACCCACCTCAAAATACCCATAAGCCCTCGCTGACCAGGCACAGCTACCACAAAAGGAAAAGTCCATATGTCCCCACAGCTCTTCACCTACCCCGCTTAGCTACAGCCCCCCAACACCGCCTCGCGGTCTCTCCTTTGCAGTCCTGCTGGCCCCTCCCTTGCAGAGTCAATCAATGTGTATCTGCTTTGTTCGGCCTCTGGTGAGTTCTTTCACCACCCGGCTGGGTCCATCCCTGGGAGATGTTTCCCTTTATTTCTTGTAGCTTTAAACAGCTGTGAATGGTCTGTGACTGGCAGATTTATAAGTAATTTTTATAATTTCTAGAAACATTTGCTTTCTCATAGTAAATTTTTCAGTATGACACAAAACATGTTTACTAATGGATCCACACCTTTAGTTCTCTGTAAAAAGGAACCAAGAGTGGATAAACCTATTTTTAGTAACGTTTCAGTGTTTTATTTCCTTTGGAGATAATCTAGGTATTCCACGAGTTTGACTTAACTCATCATTTCCTTAGCAAAACGCTAAAGTTTTGAGAAAGCAAAACGTTTTGGAAACTATTTGCTGAAAAGTTCGCCTAGAAACTCTTAATCTCTTTTATCTCTTTTCCATCTTTTTAAATAATTTGTTCTTAACAATTATGTTTAGATTATCTACAAGAACTTCATCAGACAGTAGACAAAATCAGTCGTCATCGTAAGTGATTTTTCTGGACAAATTTTGTAAGAAATAACATGAACTTAAATTTCTGATTAGTAAACCCAGGTAGAACAAAAGTATTATATTTAATACTGATAACTGTAGAGATACGCCTGTTTTAATTACACTAACAACCTTAAACTAGATTTTATTTACTAATGGTTAATCGTAGATCACAATGATGCGGTTTTTGGGGGGATGGTGGGGAGTCTGGAGCCAACGGCCAAGAAAGCATTCTTGAAGATGTCTTTGGTGCAAAAAGGTGATTTCATTAAAGCACATGGACAGGGCCCAAGGCAGGAAGAGCTGCCCTGGGGTTGGGAAGAGTGGCTGGTTTTATACCAGGGAGTTGAGGGAGGTAAAGGCAAAAGAGAGGCCTCCAGAAGGACTTTGATGTGCTAAAGAGGACTCATAAGATGCCAGGGGCCTTGCTATTGTCACACTCAGATTGTCCTCCGGTATGGCATCACCATTAGGACAGTAGGGGGTCCTGGAGAAAACTTAAACTCTGCATTTGCCTCAAGTATTTGTCAACGGGTTGCGGGTTATAAAGAAATTTAATTTTACCTGCCATTTCCTTCTTGCCTTTGTTCTCCACATCACTATGGAGGGAAAGTTGATTATCAGGGGCTCCAGGAAAACTGAGTCTATAGGTTTCTGGAGATTAAGCTATTGATAAGATTGCCTTTTTCTATAATTTACTAAGACATTTGTAAACTGATGGAGACTCAAGTCTTGCACGACTGTGATCTCTAACAGTTAACCATTTGTTTGCTTTCCTTTCCTTTGTTCTTAGGCAGCCAGAAGCGCCTAAGGAATATCACACATGTGGGGGGGGGGGCTGTGGGGGAGGTGGGAGGGTAGTGGGGGAGGGTTGTGCTAGCTTGAGCTTGGCCCTCAGCTCGCGTTATGCTCCCTCATCAACAGAACCTGAAAAACATTTGGGTTATATTTTTAAGTTCCAAATTTTAAAAATCCTTAGCTTATGTAAATGCTTAGTTTTCTTCAAGTCAGTTAAATAGAGCTTGCCTTTGTTTGTTTGTTTGTTTGTTTGTTTTTACAAATTAATTGTGGCAATACCATCCAGAGGTAGAAAACTACACATCCACATAAACATATAGGCAGACACAAAAAGAGGTCTTAAGACTTGCATTTTTAAAATTTAGCCATGACTGTATGTTAACTAGAATTAAAATAAAAACTTAAAAAAATTTTTTAGCCATGACATGGGTATAATAATGCAAAACTCACCAGCTTTTAAAAGAAGAGTTGGAATAATTACCTGCTCAGGTTGTCAAAGTTCTTAAAGTTAATATTTGTGGAGCAGACACTTGGGATTTGCATTTGTCCTTGACAAGTAATCTTATGGAAGCTGTGGACTTTCGGGGCAAGGGATTACTTTGCATTTTAAAAAACCTCTTCCCTATTTAAATTTTTTCTTCTGTTAAGAATTACCGTAGCCAAGTGTGCATTTCAAGAAGATGGCCCAGATAAGAAGGGAATAAGAGTTCCTGGAGAAGACACGGTAGAAATCTTACATCTCAAAATGGAAAGAATACAAATGCCTCCAAGGACTCTTGATCCTGAAGGCCAGAATTTTATGCTACCTACAAGCCTTTGGGATGAATGGGTGAGGCTAATTGTTAAAAAGGGTAAGTGAACCTTGAATTGTTTCTAGAGCTGGTTTTCTGGTCTTGTAAGGATTTGTAGGTAAGCATGGTTGCTTCTTTTTGTTTTTATTAAAACATTTTTTTAATGTTTGTTTATTTTTGAGAGACAGTGCAAGTGAGGGAGGGGCAGAGGGAGAGAGGGACACAGAATCTGAAGCAGGCTCTAGGCTCTGAGCTGTCAGCACAGAGCCTGACCCGGAGCTCGAACCCACGAACCGTGAGATCATGACCCGAGACAAAGTTGGACGCTTAACCGACTGATTCACCAAAGTGCCCATTTCGTTGTTGTTGTTTTACAAATTGAAGGTTTGTGGCAAACTATCAGCACCATTTTTCTAACAGCATTTGTTCATGTCTCTGTGACTATATTTTAAAATTAAGGTTATGTAGGTACTTTAAAAAAAAAGACATAATGCTATTGCACAGTTGATAGACTACAATGTAGTGTAAACATAACTTTTTTTGAGAGTGTGCATGAGTGGGGGTTGGGGAGAGGGGCAGAGGAAGAGAGAGAGAGAAAATCTCAGCATGAAGCCTGATGTGGGGCCCCATCCCGTGACGCTGGGATCATGACCTGAGCCGAAATCAAGAGTTGGATATTCAACCAATTGAGCCACCCAGGAGCCCCTGAACATAACTTTTATATGCGCTGGGAAACTAAAAAAATTCATTTGACTCACTTTATTGTGATATTCACTTTATCCCCGAAGTATGCCTGTAGAAAGCAGCTCGGAGGAGCTGTACAAAATAGGAAGCTTTTACAGGCAGAAGAGGGCAGAAAAAAGGAAATTTCCAGCAAAGAGTGGATTGTTTCAGGCAAGATCACCTTCCTTTGGGAGACGGTGGGGGTCTACCAGGCAGATTACCTCACTCGTGCTGATCAAGCATTTCCAGATTGACTGGTTAAGGGTCACATTCCTGGGAGGCTGAAACTTCAGCTAGGTATTACCTTTGTTTACTGACGCAGGGCCTAGCAGAAGTGACTCCATTTTGAGCCTGTTATTTGTTAACACCCCATTACCCCTCTGGGCCTCAATTTCTTCATCTACGTAAAGGGGAAGCTTGAACTAGAGGGTCTGTAAAGATTCTTGTATTTCTTGGTGTGTGATACTAAAATGGAGAAGTGCTGAGGAGACTCTCGACAGATGACTGAGATGCAACCAAAGACCCTCCATAGCGGGAACGGATTCCTGAATCTCGGTATTAAGTTGCGGGATGCCACCGACGTCACTCTACTTTCATATTCCTCAAATGTCAAGTTTCTGGTTAACTTCTTTCTCATTGTAACCCTGCCCCCAATCCTAACCAGCGGGCCAAAGTCTCCCCACGATGCTGCAAGGCCCACAACCAGCTCTCTTCTCTCCCAGGATCACTGTCTCCCCAGCAAACTCTTGTTACCCTCTGTCTCACTGATGTGGAGGTATGAGCCCAACACCAGCATGCATCGTTGGCCTCTGACTTCCCAGGGCAGTCTGGTCACCCCTAACAAGTTATGGAAGACTACAGGATAGGACTGGGTTTGCCTCTGGCCCTTCAGGGAGAACCTACAGGCTGTCTCCCTCCTCTTCCTCCTCCCCTTACACCTACCATCATTCAAGTGCTCACCTAAGACCGAAGAGGCATAACAAGAGTTTGTTTTCAAGCCACCAGGGCAATTTAAGTAGAATGAATACACTCTCCTTACGGGTAGTATTCAGGACAATCACTGGCAGTCATCTGTCCATGGAATACAGTGTGGTAAGTTTTTTTGGGGCAGGGAGATGGGTGGGAATGGGAGGTGGTCCTCAAGAATTCCCTATAGGAACCCACTAGATAGTATCTCGAATCTCTTCCGAATTCGAGAATGATGCTAGTAAATAAAAACTGGGGGTAGGACTTCCAGTTTCTGCTCCTGTTCTAAACAAGTAAAATGCTGAACAAACTGCGAAACCAACAGCTCTTCTTAGGTTCATCAGGGAAGTAAGGTCACAGGGCAAAATGGTGTCCCTAACATTGGAGAGATGGGTAAACACAGAGATTTAGAACTCACTGGAAGAGGAATTCACAATCAGAAATTTCTACAGGAACCAGTGTCAGCAGAGAGAAACCTGAGCTGTAATTGACACATTGCTGGCAGCTCAATGTGGACAAGTCTGAGGGTTAAAACCCCCAAAGGGAAGACTCCCCACACTTTTGTGAGTGTTCCCTCTGGGAGCTCCCCCAGGTTCTGCGAGGTTCATGGGAAAGTCCCCCAGGAGAGGAAGAGTAACCATTTTGAAATGTGAGAGCATTCTGTACTTGTTAACAAGGGCTTGTCCTCCAGAGAAACTTCTGTACCAGGGCCTAAACTGTTGGGTTCTTATCAGACCCTAACTAATCTAGGGGTTACACAATTCTAGTGCCTACTAGCCCTCCACCTAGTGGAAGGGAAATACCCAATTCCAGCCACCTCTGGACATCCTGTCCCACTTAAGGGAGGAGGGGAGAATGAGAAGCGCGGTGTGGCTCACAGCTGAGGCACAGGCTCATTAGACACGGAGACCTAATCACAGGCCTAGAGGATGCTTCTCCTTTCTCCACAATTTATCACCACAGCACTAAATGCCTATGTACTGGAATTCCTTTTACCCAGTACATCATGTTTGGCTTTCAATAATGAAAAAAAAAAAAATACAAGCCATACTAAAAGGCAAAAACACAGTTTGAAGAGACTGAGCTAGCTGGCTTCAGAACCAGACTCAGATAAGGCAGGGGTACTGGAATGAACAGACTGGCAGTTTTTGAAAATATATAAACATGTTCAGGATTCTAATGAAAAAGTAGATAACATGCAATAGCAGATGGGTACTGTAAGCAGAGAAATGAAAATTCTATCAAAGAAAAATGTGAGCAATCAAAAATTGTGCAATGGAAATGAAGAATTCCTCTGATGGGATCATTAGTAGACTGGACAAAGCTGAAGAAAGGATCTTTAAGCTTGAGAATATGTCAACAGGCATTTCCAAAACTCAAAAACAAAAGAGAAAACAAGATGGGGAGGTGGGGACAGAACAGTATCCGGGAACTGTTGGAATGAGAACAGACGGTGAAACACAGGCTTACTGGGGACACCAGCAAGGAGAAGAGAGAAAATAAATATTTGAAACAATAATGACAGAATTTTCCCAAATTAGTGTCAGACACCAAACTACAGATCCAGAAAGGTCAGAGAACACCAAGCAGGATAAATGCCAAAATGACACCTAGGCAGTTCATATTCAAAGAATAGAAAATCAAAGATAAAGAAAAAATCTTGAAAGAAGACAGAAGGGAGGGGGAAAAAAAATCCCACCTTACCTTTATAGGAGCAAATATAAGAATTACATTGATTTCTCAGAAACCATACAATCAAGAAGAGGGTGGAATGAAATATTTGAAGTGTTGGGGGTGGGACGCCTGGGTGGCTGAATTGGTTAAGCATCTGACTTGATCTCAGCTCAGGTCTTGATCTCAGGGTTATGAGTTCAAGCCCCATGTTAGGTTCCACTCTGGCTGTGGAGCCTACTTAAAAATAAATATTGAGAGAAAAGACCACTCACCTAAAATTCTATATCCTGTGAAACTAACCCTTGAAAGTGAAGGATATAAAAATAAAGGGAGAAATGTTAAAATAAGTTTTTCATAGAGAAGGAAAATGTTAATGAGTCAGAGACTTGGAACTGCACGAAGAAGAGCATCAGAGAAAGAATAAGTGAAGGCAAAATAAAAGCTTTTTTTTTCTTTTCTCAGTTGATCTAGTAGTTAACAATTTGTTCAATAATAATAGCAAGAATGTATTAGATTATCTATTCAAGTACGTATGTACGTGTCTACATACATACATACGTTCACTCCTTGGATTGCTCACGTATCTATGATATGAATGATGATACAAATGATAAAAAAGAACAAGAGGAAGGAAATAGGACTATTTTGTTATTATTTGGGACTGACACTACTTGGGAGGTGGTACAGTGTTCTTTGAAAATGGCCCTGGATTAATTTTAAATAATGTATCAAAAACCCTAAGGCAACCACTTAAAAGAAAAGTATAATTGATATACGTCTAAGGAGGGAGAGAAAACGAGTCATAAAATTCTCAGTTAAAACCCTAAAAAGCAGACAAAGGGTAGAAGACAAAAATAGGAACAAAGAACAAGGGTAGGAGTAGGAAACAAAAATGGTAGATATTAATCTAACTATAATTAAAGAACAATTTAAACGTTAATAATGGTCTAAATACATCAAGTAAAAGAGATTGTCAGGGTGTAACAAAAAAACAAGACCCAACTATATGTTACCTACAAGAAAACTACTTTAAATGCAAAGACACATATAGATTAAATGAATGGTTGCACCCCTGGGTGGCTCAGGTAGTTGAGCGTCCAACTCTTGATTTTGGCTCAGGTCATGATCCCATGGTCCTGGGATAGAGCTGCAACGGGCTCCGTGCTGGGCATGGAGGCTGTTTAAGATTTGCTCCAACCCTTTCCCTATGCCCCTCCCCTGCTCCTGTGAGTGCGCTCTCTCTAAAAAAAAAAAAAAAAAAAAAAAAGCAGATTTCAGAGCAAAGAAAGCATTACATAATGATAACTACTCCAAGGGGACAGTTTTTAAAAATTGAAGTAGAATTCACATACAGTGTTAGTTTCAGGTGTACAATAACAATATAGTGATTCAACAATTCTTTATGTTACTCAGTGCTCATCAAGGTGGACGTACTCTTAATCCCCTCACCTATTTCACTCCCTTTTCCTCCATCCGCCTCCCCTCTGACAGCCACCGGTTTGTTCTCTGTATTTGAGAGTGGGTTTGTTTTCTTGGGGGGCTTTTTTCTTTGTTCATTTGTTTTGTGTCTTAAATTCCACACACGAGTAAAATCATATGGCACTGGTCTTTCTCTGACTCCTTTCACTCGGCTTTATACCCTCCAGGTCCATCCATATTGCTGCAAATGGCAAGATCGCAGTTTTTTTTTTAAGGCTGAGTAACAGTCCATTGTATGTATGTGTGTATATATATCCCGTCTTCTTTATCCTTTCATCTATATGGACATTTGGGTTGCTTCCACACATTGGCTAGAAAATACTGCTGCAGTAAACATAGGGGTGCATGTATCTTTTCAAATTAGTGTTTTCATCTTCTTTGGATAAAACCCCAGCTAGTGGGATTATTGTGTCATATGGCAGTTCCACCTCTGTACTGGTTTCCACAGTGGCTTCATCAGTTTGCATGCCCAGAAACAGTGCATTAGGGCTCCTTTTTCTCCACATCCTTTTCAACACTTATTATTTCTTGTCACTTTGATTTTAGCCATTCTGACAGGTATAAAGTGAGATCTCAGGATCACTCATGATGAGTCACGTTGAGCATCTTTTCAAGTGTCTGTTGGCTCTCTGTAGGGCTTCTTTGGAAAAATGTCTATTCAGGTCTTCTGCCCATTTTTAAATAGGATTGTTTTTTCAGTGCTGAGTTGTGTATGTTCTTTATTTATTTTGATTATTAATCCCTCATCAAATATATCACTTGCAAATATCTTCTCCCATTCAGTAAGTTGATTTTTTGTTTTGCTTTATGGTTTCCCTCACTGTAGAAAAGGTTTTTTTTTTTTTTTTTTTTTTGTAAGTTTATTTATTTATTTTGAGAGAGAGAGTGAGCAGGGGAGGGGTAGAGAGAAAGGAGGGAGAGAATCCCAAGCAGGCTCCATGCTGCCAGCACATAGCCTGAGGCGGGGCTCAAACCCACAAACCGTGAGATCATGACCTGAGCTGAAACCAAGAGCTGGACGCTTAACCAACTGACCCACCTAGGCATCCCTAAAAAAGCTTTTTATTATAGTCCCAATAGTTTAATTTTGTTTTTGTTTTCCTTGCTTGAGGAAAAAGACCTAGAAAAATGTTTCCAT
The DNA here is from genome assembly GCA_028646485.1 of Cryptoprocta ferox. Classification (NCBI taxonomy): domain Eukaryota; kingdom Metazoa; phylum Chordata; class Mammalia; order Carnivora; family Eupleridae; genus Cryptoprocta; species Cryptoprocta ferox. Next base: position 148,578,083 of record CM053573.1, read on the forward strand.
GGCTGATGTCAAAGAAATTACTGCCTATGTTTTCTGCCACAAGTTTTATGGTTTCAGGTCTCACATTTGGGTCTCTAAGCCATTTTGAGTTCACTTTTCTGTCTGGTGTAAGCAGTGATTTGGTTTCATCCTTTTGCATGTAGCTGTCCAGTTTTCGCAGTATCGTTCATCAAAGAGACTGTCTTTTCCCCATTATATATTCTTGTCTCTTTTGTCACAGATTAATTGACCATATTAGTGTGGGTTTACATCTGGGCTTCTCTATTCTGTTCCATTGATTTACGTGTTTTTTGCCAGAATTACACTGTTTTGATTACTACAGCTTTGTAGTACATCTTGAAATCTGGGATTGTAGTACTTCCAAGCTTTGTTTTTCTTTTTCAAGATGTGGCTATTTGGCTTTGGCTATTTGGGGGTCTTTTGTGGTTCCACACAAATTTTAGGATTATTTGTTCTAGTTCTGTGAAAAATGTTGGTATTTTGATAGGGATTACATTAAATCTGTAGATTGCTTTGAGTATTATGGACATTTTAACAATATTATTTCTTCCATGAGCATGGGATATCTTTCCATTTGTTTGTGTCACCTTCAGTTTCTTTCATCATTGTTTTATAGTTTTCAGGTTGTAAGTCTTTCACCTCCTTGTTTAAATTTATTTCTAGATATTTTATTATTTTGGGTGCAATTGTAAATGGGATTGATTGTCTTCTTAATTTTTTTCTGAGACTTCATTATTAGTGTATAGAAATACAACAGGTTTCTGTGTATTAATTTTGTATCCTATGACTTTACTAAGTTCATTTGTCAGTTCTAGTAGTGTTTTGGTGGAATCTTTAGGGTTTTCTATTTATAGTATCATGTCCACTGCACACAGTGACAGTTTTACTTCTTTACCAATTTGGATGCCTTCTATTTCTTTTTCACGTCTGACTGCTGTAGCTAGGACTTCCAGTGGTAGGTTGAATAAAAGTGGACATCCTTTTCTTATTCCTGATCTCAGGGGAAAAGCTCAGTTTTTCACCATTGAGAATGATACTAGCTGTAGGGTTTTCCATATATGGCCTTAAGTATGTTGCACTGTTACCTCTAAACCTACCTTGTTGAGAGATTTTATCATGGGATGGATGCTGTAGTTTATCAAATGCTTTTTCTATGTCTGAGATGGTCATATGGTTTTGAGCCTTTCTCTTGTTAGTCTGATATATCACATTGATTGATTTGCAAATATTGACCCACGCTTGCATCCCTGGAATAAATCCCACTTGATCCTGGTGAATAATTTTTTTTTACGTATTGCTGGATTCAGGTTGCTAACATTTTGTCGAGGATTTTTGGATCTCTATTCATCAGAGATATTGGCTGGTAGTTTTTTCATTGTTTGTAGTGTCTTTACCTGGTATTGATATCAGGGAAATGTTGGCCTCGTAGAATGAATTTGGAAGCTTTCCTTGCTCTTCTTTTTGGAATAGTTTGAGAAGAACACATATTAACTCTTTAAATGTATGCTAGAATTCACCCGTGAAGACAGATATCTGGTCCTGGACTTCTGTTTCTTGGAAGGTTTTTGTTTACTGATTCAGTTTCATTGCAAGTAACCATCAGTCTATACAAGTTTTCTATTTCTTCCTGGTTCAGTTTTGGAAGGTTTTATGTTTCTAGGAATTTATCTATTTCTTTTAGTTTGTCTAATTTGTTGGCATGAAGTTTATTTAACATTCTCTTATAATCCTTCGTATTTTTGTGGTGGTGTTATTTCATCTTCTTCATATCTGATTTTATTTGAGTCCAAGAGGACAATTTTTAATGTGTATTCACCAAAAACAGATGATCAAAATGCATGAGGCAAAAACTAATAGAACTGCAAAGAGAAATATATTAATCCATTATTACAGCTGGAGACTTCAACATCTTCCTATCAGAAATGGACAGATCCAAGGCCACCAGAGTGGCTCAGTTTGTTAAACGTCTGTTAGTTTCGGCTGAGGCCATGATCTCATGGTCATGAGACTGAAACCTGTGTGGGGCTCTGCGTTGACAGCATGGAGCCTGCTTGGGATTCTCTCCTCCTACCCCCTCTCTCAAAATTAATAAAACTTAAAACAAACAAACAAACATATCCAGCAGGGAGAATATCAGTAAGGACACTGTTAAAGTACCATGAATCAACTGGATATAACTGACATTTATAGACTAACTTCATCCAACAATAGGAGAATACACATTCTTCTCAAGCTCACACAGAACATTTACCAAGACAGACCACATTCTGGGCTGTAATACGAAGCAGAAGGAGAAGAAAGAAGAGGAAGAGGAGGAGGAAGAAGAGGAAGAAGAAGAGGGGAAAGAGGAGGATGGAGGAGGAGGAGGAAGAAGGAGGGAGAAGGAGGAGGAAAGGAGGAGAGAAGAAAGGAGGAGGAAGAGGAAGAGTCAACATTGTCATACACTGAGTTCTTTACAAATCAGTAAGATGAAGACAGCTAAAAAATCTCAAAAATCTTAAGAGATTAAACAACACATGGGTCCAAAAAGTAACCGTAAGAGAAATTTTAAAATATTTTGAATGAAATGAAAATACGATTTATTAAAATCAATGGGATGCCACAAATGCAATGTTTAGAGTGAAATTTTTTTATTATTTTTTTCAATGTTTTTATTTATTTTTAACAGAGAGAGAGAGAGAGAGAGAGACAGTATGAGCAGGGGAGGGTCAGAGAGAGAGAGGGAGACACAGAATCCGAAGACAGGCTCCAGGCTCTGAGCTGTCAGCACAGAGCCCGACACAGGGCTCGAACCCACGAACTGTGAGATCATGACCTGAGCTGAAGTCTGACGCTTAACCGACTGAGCCACCCAGGTGCCCCTAGAGTGAATTTTGAAATTTTTTTTTTTATATTTGAGAGAAAGGGTGCATGTGCTTGTGAGTGGGGGAGGGACAGAGAGGCAGAGAGACAGAGGATCTGATGCAGGCTCCATGCTGACAGCAGAAAGCCTGATGCAGGGCTCGAACTCACGAACCATGAGATAATGACCTAAGCCAAAGTCAGATGCTTAACTGACTGAGCCAACCAGGCACCCCTTAGAGTGAAATTAAAAGCACTGAAAAGGTAGAAAGATCCAAAATCAATAATTCTAAGCTTTAGGAAAGTAGAAAAAGGGCAAATTAAATCCAAAGAAAGTAGAAAAAAAGTAAAAATTAGAGAAATCGGGGTGCTGGGGTGGCTGAGTGGGTTAAGCATCTGGCTTTGGCTCATGATCTCATGGTTTATGGGTTCAAGCCCTGCCTCGGGCTTTGTGCTGACAGCATGGAGCCTGTCTCACATTCTCTGTCTCCCTCTCTGCCCCTTCCCCACTCACTCTCTCAAAATGAACATTAAAAAAGAATTAGAGAAACTAGTAAAATAGAATAAAGGAAAATAACAGCAAACATCAATAAAACCAAAAGCTGATTCTTTGAAAAGATCAATAAAATTGATAAGCCTCTAGTGAGGCTAAGAAAAAAGAGAGATGACAAAAATTACTAACATCAGAAACGAAAGAGGCATCATTACAGATCCAATGAACATTAAAGGATAATAAAGGAATACTATAAATAACTCTATGCCTACGGATTTGATAACCTCGATGAAATGAACCACTTCCTTGAAGGACACAAGCCAAAACTTAAAAGAATACATGATCTGAATAGGTTTGTATCAACTAAAAAAACCTGAATCAATAACTAATAATCTGCCAATATAGAAATCACCAGGACCAATGAGTTCACTGATGAATTCTACCAAACATTTAAGAAATTATACCAATTCTCTCCAATCTCTTCCAGAAGATAGAAGCTAAGGGAACACTACCTAATCATTCTGTGAGCCAGCCATTATCCTAATACTAAACCCAAAGATACTGCAATGAAACGGGAGTGCAAGGTTTCTTATGAACAAAGATGTAAAAAATTTGCAACAAAATATTAGTAAATCAAATCAGTGTATAAAAAGATGTAAAAGAACATCTACAAAAATCTTATAGCCAACATTCTACTAAATAATGAGAAAATAGAGGTTTTTCCACTGCAATCGGGGCCAAGGCCAGGATATCCTGTCACCATTGCTTTTCAACATCATACTGTATATCCTAGCTAATGCAATACAAAAAAGGAAAGGAAGGTATATAGACTGGGAAGAAAGAAAACAGCCTTTGTTTGATTATCTACTAGACAACTAGTATCTAACAGAAAGCCCAAAAGAATTGACAAAAATACTCGTGGAACTAAGTGTTTATAGTAAGGTTGAAGGATATAAGCTTAAGATACAAAAGCTAATCACTTTCCTAAATATCAACAATAAAGAGGTGGACTTTGAAATTAAAAATACAATATACTATATACATTAGTACCCAAAAATGAAATAGTTATGTATGAATCTAATACATGAAGAAAATCAACATAGAACTAAATGAATGGAGAGATATTCCATGTTCATGGATAGTTGAGATGTCAGTTCTTTTCACCTTGGTCTATTGATTCAAAACAATTCCAATCAAAATCCCAGTAACTTTTTGTGAAAACTGAGAAACTGATTTTAGAGTTTATATGGAGAAGCAAAAGACCAAGAATAGCCAACATAATATTGAAGAAGAACAAAGTCAAAGAACTGACAATACCTGACTTCAAGACTTACTATAAAGCTATAGTAATCAAGAGAGTACAGTACTGGTAAAAGAATAGACAAATATATCAATGGAACAGAACACAGATCTTTAAATTAAAAAAAATTTTTAAATGTTTATTAAAAATTTTTTTTAAAAAATGTTTTTATTTATTTTTGAGAGAGACCGTGTGAGCAGGGAAGGGTCAGAGAGAGAGGGAGACACAGAATCCGAAGTAGGCTCCAGGATCTGAGCTAGTTGTCAGTACAGAGCCTGACGCGGGGCACGAACCCATGAACCATGAGATCATGACCTGAGCTGAAGTCGGACGCTTAACCAACTGAGCCACCCAGGCGCCCCTTATATGTTTATTTTGAGAGAGGGAGCGAGTGAGCGAGCGAGCAAGGGAGGGTCAGAAAGAGAGGGAGAGAGAGAATCCTAATCAGGCTCCGCACTGTTAGATATGGAGAGTCAGACACTTAACTGACTGGGTTACCTGGGTGCTCCAGCAACTGATCTTTGACCAAAGAGCAAAGGCAATGGAAGAAAAATAGTCTTTCCAACAAATAGTGCTGGAACAATTGGACACCCACAGGCAAAAAAACAACTCTAGATACAGACTTTATACTCTTCAAAAAATTAACTCAAAATGGATCACAGGCTTCAATGTAAAATTCAGAACTATACAACTTTTAGAAGATAACATAAGCAAATATCTAGATGGCCGTGGGTACGGTAATGATTTTTTTTAAAGATATAGCACCAAAGATATGATCCATGAAAGAAATAATAGATAAGCTGGACTGCATTAGAATTAAATCTCCTGTTCTGCAAAAGACACTGTTAAAAGAATAAGACAAAAAATAATACAAAGGAAAAAAAAGCAACAATGTGGACGGAACTAGTGTATTACGCTAAGTGAAATAAGTCAATCTGAGAAAAACAAATGTCATTATGATTTCACTCAGACATGGACTTTAAGAAACAAAACATGAACATAGGGGAATGGAAGGAAAAGTAAAATAAGATAAAACAGAGCAGGAGGCAAACCATAAGAGACTCTTAAACACAGAGAACAAGCTAAGGGTGGCTGGAGGGGACGTGCACAGGAAGCTGGGGTAAGTGGGGGAGGGGCACTAAGCAGGGCACTGGGTCTCATATGCAAGCGATGAATCACTAAATTCCACTCCTGGAACCCATACTACACTATATGTTAACTAACCTGAATTTAAATTAAAAAGAAAAGAAAAAGAATGAAGAAAGAGTAAGAAAACAAGCCACAGATTGGAGAAAATATTTGCAAAGCCGTCGAGGCACAGGGGAGCCTGGGTGGTTCAGTAGGTTAAGCATCTGACTTTTGATTTCAGCCCAGGCCAAGATCTCACAGTCGTGCTGAGCACGGGGCCTGCTTGAGATTCTCTCTCTCTTTGCCCTTCCCCTGCTTGTACTTTCTCTCTCTCTCAAAAAAGAAAAAAAAAAAAAAAAAAGACACAGAGGCATATGTTGGAGATAATGCTGGTTGGGTTCAAGATCTCTGCAATAAGGCAAGACAAATGACTTCTTCCGTTTCCCACTGCATAGAAGTCAGGTTTACACTACGTGGTAGTCTACTGAGCGTGTGATAGCATTTCGTCTAAAATAACAACGTACGTACCGTTTAGGCTTGTTTGTATTTAGAGAGAGTGGCGGAGGGGAAGAGAGAGAGCTCCGAGCAGGCTGCATGCTGACAGCACAGAGCCCGACACGGGGCTCGATCTCATGAACCGTGAGCCAGAATCAAGAGCCCAGCACTTAACCAACTGAGCCACCCAAGCACCCCAACAACGCACATACCTTAATTAAAAACGACTTTGTTGACACAGAGACACAAAGTGAGCTTGTGGGAAAATGGTACTGGGAGGCCCACTCAACGCGGGGCCGCCATGAACCTTCACCTTGCACACGGACACCACCAAACGGTGGCAAGGACCTAGAGCAACAGAAACTCTCAGTCATTGGTGGGAACGCAAAACGGTGCAGCCACTTCGAAAGGCAGCTGGTGGTTTCTTACAAAACCATACTTTGACCACACAGGCCACAACTGGGCTCCGTGGTGTTCACCCAAAGGAATGAAAAACCCTATCCACACAAAACCTCCACAGATGTTCCCAGCAGCTTTGTTCCTAATTGTCAGAACTTGAGAGGACCCATAATAAACTGCGGTGCATCCAAAGAATATTATTATTCAGTATCAAAAAGAAATGAGCTATCAAATCACACATCCACACGAGTGAATGCCTATTACTAAGCATTAGAAGCCAGTCTGAAAAGGCTACACATACTGTAGGATTCTAACTACAAGACACTCTGGAAAAAGCAGAACTATGGAGACACTAAAAAGGTGAGTGGTTGCCCAGGACTAGAGGGAAGGGCGAGGACAGGAGGGGGACGGGATTCTAGTGCAGGGAAGCCACCCTCTGTAACGATGGATATGGGTCACTGTATATTTCTCTCTCTCTCTCTCTCTTTTTAAAAGTTTTATTTATTTTTGAGGGAGAGAGAGAGAGAGAGACAGCGTGAGCAGGGGAGGGGCAGAGAGAGAGGGAGACACAGAATCCGAAGCAGGCTCCAGGCTCTGAGCTGTCAGCACAGAGCCCGACGCGGGTTTCGAACCCACGAACCACGAGATCATGACCTGAGCCGAAGCCGGACGCTCCACCGTGTGCCCCCCGGCGCCCCGCTACATATTTCCCTAAAAATACAGAATGTCCAACAGCCAAGAGTGAACCCGAACGCCAACTACTGTCTGGGTGACAACGACGTGTCAAAGTCAAGGAACCTTCATTGGCTGTAGCAAGCGCACCACTGCGGGGCAGGCCATTGACCGTGGGGAAAGCTGTGCGCGGTGGGGTCAAAGGGTACACAGGAACTCTGTACTTTCTGTTCAGTTTTGCTGTGAAACTAAAACTGCTCTAAAAAATGAAGTCTATTAAAAAAAAAAAAAAAAAGGCAAAACACGGGGTGTAGATGAGCTGACCCAAAGGAGAAATCCATGAACCGCCGCACCGAGAACTGTTCCTATACAGAGGGAGAGCTAAGGAATCAGGCCTCTTGACGTGATCTTGTTAGAAAATGCGCTGGCCCTGCCACACCCCCCCCCACACCTGGGTCACTTTTGGGTAACTAGCACCGCCTCTGTCGCCACAGTAGTCAGAGTCCACTTTTACAACCTGATCTTGAAAGCAAATTCAACTAGAGCTTACTTATCTGCACGGCGGGGGAGTAGAGAGGGGCCTCCGATCTCACGCGTGACCCCACCATTCCACTATCAAAGCCAAACAGGGACAAGTTCAGCCCTGCTCGGAATCTTCCTAACAGACTCCCAAGAGCTCGAATCTTGCATCTTCCCTCTGTCCAAAAGCATGAGCAGAAGCAAACAGAAAAGACAAACACAAGGAATGCCACACCCCACCACAGGACATTTCCCTGGCCACATCTTCTCTCCCCCTTTTGGGATTTTAGTTTCCCACTTCAACAAGGGCTTTAAGCTCTTCTGCAGAACTCGTAGATCAATTCCACATTTTTAGTTTACGTACACTTTGGTTCTTCTCCATTCACACGAAAGCCACGTAGGGACTCCCTGACCCACTCCTCACTGCTCCCCACCCACAAGCACTAAAGTAAAGAATCTCTGGGGCCCCTGGGGGGCTCAGTCAGTTAGGTGCCCGGCTCCGGCTCAGGTCATGATCTTGTGGTCTGTGAGTTCCAGCCCCACGTCGAGCTCTGTGCTGACAGCTCAGAGCCTGCAGCCTGCTTCGGATTCTGTGTCTCCCTCTCTCTCTGCCCCTACCCTGCTTGCCCTCTGTCTCTCTCTCAAAAATAAATAAACGTTAAAAAAAATTTTTTTAAAGAATCTTTAACCACCACAGACAATTTACTCTTTATTGATTAAAAATGAAGGAAACATGCAGCAAAATACAAAGTCAAAAAAAGGGAGGGGGAAGGTCAAATATTTTACATCTTCCATAATCTAGCATACGTCATAAGGAGGAACCTCCATTTATTGATACACCATTATTCTATCCTCAGATTATTAAATAGTATCAGCTGGCTCTAGGATTTGGTTCAAAACTTAAGCAAAAAACCCAAACAAATCCATTAGTCACTTGGAGTAAGACCATACATTTCACAAATCGCATTGGCACGTTACCTTGTGCTGAATTAGTCCCTACCCCCAGGGACCAGGGGATCCCGGGGACCCAAAGACAGAGGGGCACCCCGAACCATCACTCCTGGAAAGGAGCAAGGTCACTCAGTGTGTCACGTGCTGTCCCACCTGGAAGTTTCTGTCCACGTACTTCCTCAGCATCACTGTGTAAGTCAGCGAAGGGGGTCCACCGTACATCATGCGGAAGAAGAGAACACACCGTCCTGAGGCTTGGTGTCTGGCTCCTAGTTCCCAGCAGGGCAAACAATGAACGGAAGAGAAGGAGAAAGCCCCGGCCGGCTTCCATGGGCATGCCTGTCCCACTGTCATTCAAAGGTGGCGGCTGGCTGGAGACACGGAACAGGGGTGGGATGCTAAGCCCCAGCCTGGGCTCCAGCCCACCTCCGGAGAGAACGCTAGAACAGGGTGATGCCACCACCCCCGGGATTTATCAGTACGTAGATGATGATGGCTTGCTTGAGATCAAAATACGGACTCTAAGGTAAGCCACCAGTCTTGTGCCAAAGAGGACACTGTCACCTTCTTCCCATCTCCCGGCCCTCGTTCTTCCCACCCCACTCAAAAAAAAAAAGGAAAAAAAAAAAAGGAAAAAAGGAAAGCGAACTATTTTTCCAGCAAGTGGATCAATCTTCTCCCTCTCTGGGCCCAGCATGCTCCCTCTCCTTACCGACCCCGCTGGGACCCTGGCCTTCGCAGCGTTGGCCTCATCGACTCTCCTCCCAGCCAGCATCCCACCCACATCCACTCCTTTCCCAAGACGGCTTTGCAGCCAGGGCAGGGGGAGGAAGCCCATGACTGGAACCACGAGCTCAGAACGAGAAACCACAGCTGTGATGACTCAGTCGTGGAGGAAGGTTCCAGAGACGCTCCAAGAGAAAATTAGGTGAAGCCGTCTTGTTATCCACAGACCACCAGTGCTGGAAAGGGCCGGAGCGATTCTGTCAGAGGCGACTCTCCCCTTTTCCACGGGGCCACAGCCCATCTTCGTGTGTCACTGTAAGGCTGGATTGAGTGTCCCTTTCTTGTACAAAACAGGCAGGGCCACTTGCAGTCCGACAAAGGCTGACCGTGAAGCAGCAGGAAAGAAAGTCGGCCCCACCGGTCCCTCACTGTGGCATTATGAGTGCTCTGTTTGAAACCTAAAGAATAATTTATGTCACTTTTATAGAAAATCAAATGAACACTGTCTACTCATAAATCCTAAAAGTCACGGCACATGTGGTTTCACTTTCCGTCCTGGGTCGGGTTCGCGCACAGAGGTGTGGACCCCCTCCGAAGGGTCAGTGCGGGAGGGGGCGCAGGGCGGCCTCGCCGGCCCGGTGCGGCTCCTTTATTGCTGTCGAGAGCTCGGCCTTCCATTTCCTCATGACGCGGAGGCCGGGCAGATTTTCGTGGGAGGACTGCGGAGCAAGCAGTTTTTCTTCAACTCAATTTTTTTTTAAGATTCGAAAAATACTTCCACGATGATATGAGTTATGATTTTTCCTGTTCAAAACCACTGCTGGGAAAATTCACTTTTATAGGCCATCCCTTGATGTTTTCACTAAAATAGGCCCAAACTTCCACTCTGAAGGATCTGATGGCTTGAAGTTCGACTACAGATGTTTTGCACCAGCTGAAGTTAAGGCTAGCAGCCCTTTCTGGAGGGAGTGATGAAGAGGGGCGCCTGAGATCAGCTTCGGCAAAACGCTTAGAAACATGAACAAAACAGGAACACAGTTTAGGCTGCCTCCTCGGAGGCTGTGCTTTTTCCTAACAAAGGTTGCTAGAAATCACATCAGATTTGAAACAAAACAAAACAAATCACTGAACTAAATTCTCTGGGCTCCAGCTAACAATCACCTCGGAGCTGCCGCTTCGGCGGCGAGGGGCTGTCCCCAGAGGCCCACACCCCGGCACGTGGGGCAACAGGCAGGAGGAGGAAGCCCGGACAGAGTGCCGCTTTCCACCCCGCGCCATCGCTGGAGTAAGGCAAGGTGAGCTGACGGGCCTCCCTCCTGGGCCTTGAGGCACGCGGTCCCCTTCTGAGATGGAGGAAGATGCGGGCATGTGGGGCACGGTTACTAACGGAACTCTTTACAGGGATGCTGACCACTGCCTGTGGGGCGCAGGGGGAGTGACGGCGGGAAGAACATAAAGGAAGCTCTGAGGCTCCTGGCCGGGGCGGGGGCTTGTCGCTGGGTTCTTTGGCAGTAGTGGGTCTAGGCCAACAGAAGCAACAGAGATACGCATGTGTGGAGTCTCCTTAGGCCGCCTCTTCCGGGGCTGTGGTTTAGCTGATGCTGAGCTGGGCAAATCCTATTAGTTTACCATCATCAGGAATATCCGAGCCTTCGACACCAGATGCCTGAGAAGCAAACAAAACGAGAAGCTTGGCTCCTTGTAAACAAAAGTGCAGGTGGCAATTACAGCTGCTCTAAGGACCGTGGGAAGGAAGACAGTGGAGGACGGGTCCCTGGGGCACAAACAGGAGGTAGATCAAGGGTCCTGCCCAGAAAAGGTGGGGGCTGGGTGTAAAGCTGGAGTCAGACTACCTAATACTCTCTTGAGAGGAGCCAAGGGCCTGGGGTAGGAGGCTTCCTGGGAGGGAGAGAGGAAGGGAGGCCACTCAAAAGGAGACATCAGGGGGCGCCTGGGCGGCTCAGCAGGTTAAGCGTCCAACTCTTGGTTTCAGCTCATGTGTCATGACTTTGAGCCCCGCATCGGGCTCTGCACTGACAGCCCAGAGCTTGCTTGGGATCTCTCTCCTTCTCTCTCTGCCTCGCCCCATCTGAGCTCTCTCTCCCCCAAAATAAACAAACATAAAAAAAGAAAATTAAAAAAAAAAAAGGAGACATGGGCCGAGGGGCTCAGGAAGGCTAAATGAATACAATCCACCATATCTAATATTCTCATGGCTCAGGGAATACAGAAACTGGCCCTGCAGAGGCTGCTGGGTAACGACAGTTTACTAAAGAGGGAGGGATGAATACCAGTTTGAAAGTGACAGATCGATTTGACTGAGGCTCTTCCACAATTTTCTGCAAATTCGCTGCCACTGTAATCACACAAACAGAAAGTAAGGAGGAGCTAAGTAAATCCACTTCCCACCATATTTTAAAACCTTACACGGTAGCTGAGAATCTTCTACGTTCAACGGAGATGGAAGCAGAAAGATAAATCACTCTCCAAACAAAAGTGACCTGTTAAACTTAACTCTAAGTAGCACAAATACATCTTGAATCACGGTCAAGTTAACTTTCATTAAGATGCTGTATTAACTGGGACAAAACACACGGGTGAAAGAGGTGGGATTTGCCTACTTATGGGCCAGAAAGCCCTAGACTGGGAGGTGGCCGGCTGGGGCCAGCAGCCTGTTTCTCGTCTGGCTGTGGGCTGGGAAGGGTTCAAAGAGGACGGGCGAAGACGGTCCACGGGCCACAGAGCCCCGACTCTTCACTGTCTGGTCCGTTACAGAAAAACTTGCTGCCTGGCTGTAGACAATGGTCATTTCCTTCAGTAACATGCACACGTGGCCCGACTACGCCTTTTCTTACTTGCTGCTTATTCTAGCAATCAACCTCTACTGACTTTTGCTTACCCCTTAGCTCTGTAAGGGTAGAGCTTCACCCTCCAAAATGGCCACGCTTACTCTAACTCGTGACTTATGTCATCAGTTCTACTACCATCTCTCCCAGAAGCCTCTACTACTACTCACTCACTGCCACTGGAAGTCACAAACTCAGAAATGAGATTTTCTTTTTTGTGAGGAACTGTCCCGAGGACCTGTTCTTTCAGCAACACCAAGAGCATTCCAAGACCAGTGAGACCTGCTCAGTGAGTCAAACCTGGTTTTCTAGGTCTTAGGTACACAGACAGAGACACAGGGGCACAGGGCAGAGCACAAAGTAGTTACCTATTACTAAATCCCTTCCATCGACCAGGCCGGCAGAAATGAGCTCCTGAGAGACGCCCTCCGCTGTATCTGCAAGGACAAAGAAGAAGGCGCTCCAGTTGCTGTGCGCACCTGTCACTGCTAACTCTCAGCAGGCCCAGGCCAGCTGTTGCGTCCCCAGAACCAAGGGGGTGGGTGGAGTCTTCCCCCCCTACAGAGGTCTCTCCTACCACTGGACTCATCTCAAGTGGGGGATCCTCACAGGTCTAGCTAGAGGGCAACCAGATGGCCAACATCAGCTCAACGTATAGATAGCTTTCTAAAGAGTGGTGTGATTTAGAAGGCTCCAGGCTCTGGTCAAAGGGCCCCTGACAGTGATAGGATGAAACTCCTATTCTGAGAGTCGCCCCGGCCCCGGGCCCATCAGCTCTGAGAGGCGATGGTGAGCGTGCAGCCCCTCCAGGGCTAATACAAGAAAATGCTTTAATTCCAAGTACATCTTGAAAGAGCAAATTGTAATCTTTTCTCTTTGGAGATCACGGCCCAGGGTTTTTGCTAAAGTCATTTTCTTTTTTATTCTGGTGGGCTTTTCTTCATGTCTGGTTATTTTAGGTGGTACAGTCTGATCAATGGGTGTGACAGAAATGAAAAGACAAGGGCCAAGTGTCCCGAATTGATCTCATCTCCAACTGTGACTCGGTGCTGCTGAACAGTGAGCACCCACTGTGAGGGCCCAGGAGGCCCTTGGGGGAGGGGGCGGGCACACATCTGTGCTGATGACCAGTGTTTTCCTTTTTAAGTCTCAAGTTAGTTAACATACAGTGTAGCCTTGGCTTCAGGAGTAGAATCCAGTGATTTGAATTAGTTCCTTAGAATGTGACTCTTTCTGGTTTTAAACAGTGAAGCAGACACACGTCTGCCCATCTGTATCTGTCCCCTTTTATTCTTAGTTGCTGATGATACCCAGACAGCAGAAAGAACAAGCGTGGCACACAGGGCACATGTGCTGGCCTCAGGCCACCTCCCAAATCTGAACCCCGAGCGATAAAGGCAAGAAAGAAACAAGCCTCATCCTAGGGAGAAGTTCATGGCCAGAAACCATGCATGTCGGGGCTCAGCTTCAGCCTGGGGAGAGATGAGCCTGGAAGCCTGGTTTCCTTTTTCTGTCACGGAGAACAACCATGGTCAGTGACAAGAGCAAGAAATCTGCACCCGGACACGTGTGGATATGAATTCCAGCTGTGCCTCGTCCCAGCCGTGTGAAGAGCCACAAGTGACCTCCCCGCTCTCTAACTTCATCTGTGCAACGGGGACGATAATCTTTCCGCAGGGAGCTGTTCTGAGAATTCAGTGAGATAGAACGTTTAGCGCACGCCTGGCCTACTACAGCAGGCCGTGGGTTAGAGTTCCCTTCGTTACTCTTCGTAGCACAGTAGGTTTTAGAAATGTGGTTAGTAGCAAATAAGTTGTATTTTAATTTTATTCATATGCTGCCCAAAGCCTTTAAACCAAGAACATTTTTATCATCTTTTAAAAGCAAAATATGTCTAAAGGACAAAAGCTTCATAATACATTTCATTAAGTAATAAGATTCGAAGTTATTTTGTTTTCAATGTTTTTGATGCCTCACCTCTCCCAGGAGTAAACTCGAATCGAATATCATTTAGTTCTTTTTTTGAATTCCTACAAAAGAAAACAGAACGTATAAGAGAAATGTCTGAGTTTATGCATGCAGATGCTGCCAACGTGTATGAGGAAACCAGTGCCTCAAGTAAGACCATTCCTTCTGTTCCCACAGAGCAGATGATCTGTCCTAATATGCTCGTGTGCTGGGGCTCAGACCATCTCACAGTCCTACCAGCCTCCTAACTTATGTTCTCCATTGGCCGATAGAAAATCCTCCCGCTAACAGGTGAAGGGCGTAAGGGCACACTTTTTGTGGGAGCACTGAGTAATGTATGGAATTGCTGGATCCCTGACGTGCACACCTGAAACCAATACAGCAGCGTACGTTAATTATAGTGGAAATAAATAAATGGGGGGACCCCAAACACAAAGTAAACAGCCCTGATGCTTTTGAGGGGATTCTGGTATGTGTACCCCCGCCCTTACTCCCGCGAAGATGATCGTACGACACTAAGGGGGGGACGTAAGCGCACAGGAGGGTGTAATTAACGTGATCCAGGACGGAAGGGTTAGGATCTAAAATCACATAAAGGACTTCCACGACTTAACACCAAGAAACCCCAAATGATCCAATTAAAAAATGAGCAGATGGGGCACCGGGGGGGCTCAGCTGGTTAAGCGTCCAACTTTGGCTCCTGCCGTTCATGAGCCCCGTGCCGGGCTGGGGGCTGACAGCTCGGAGCCTGGAGCTGCTTCGGATTCTGTGTCTCCCCCTCTCTCTGCCCCTCCCCCACCCGCACTCTGTCTCTCTCTCCAAATTAAACAAACATTAAAAAGGCTTTTTAATGCACAAATTTGTCACCATTAGTGAGAAACAGCTAAGTGTGCGTCACAGGACCTGTTAGTGCCCAGGTGCCCACACGGTCGCTACTACCTTGCAACACACATTCTGCAGGGCGCACGGTCTTACCTGGTTACTCTCAGGCGCAAACTGTCAGGACAGCTCCCAAGAGAGAAAAGCACATCGAGAGAATTCATTGAGCAAACACAGAAGCTGTTTCCTCACCTTAGTCTGAGCACTAGGCTGATCGGGATGCTGGCTTCCTGTGACCCTGCTCCTGAGGACGGGACCTAAAAGGCATCGAACGGTACAGTCAGCGTCTGCACTGCTAAGCACGGAGTTACTAACGGCCCTCAGCAGAGGAAATGTCCACATGGCAGCAATTGCCCTCATCTCCAGACGAGGCCAGACCAGGCCCTGGGACGTTTTCCCTGCTCTGGGAGGACCCGCACTCCAAGGCGACAAGAAGCTACGTGCCAGCACGGGCCAAGCACAAGTAGAAAGATAACTCTCAAACCCGCGTGAAATTCCACACACAGCCATTTATATTTTGTATTTTTCAGATCCCTGTTTCCTTCTACAAGGTGAAAAACACCAAGGCTGGGTTTTTCCCTTTGAAAATTCTGCCGTGCAGGGGCGCCTGGGTGGCTCAGTCAGCGAAGCGTCTGACTCTTGGTTTGGGCTCAGGTCGTGATCTCATGGTCACGGGTCCAGGCCCCGCATCGGGCTCTGTGCTGACAGTGTGGAGCCTGCCTGGGATCCTCTCCCCCTCTCTGCCCCTCCTTCACTCATGCGCGCGCGCTCTCTCTCTCAAAATGAATAAATAAACTTTAAAGAATCTGCCAGCGTGTCATAGAGCAATATACAAGGTAGGGTCTAAACTGGCTGTGCCTCGGAGCCCACCTGGCCTGGGGCGTCCAGACCTCTGGGCGGCTAAGCTAGTCCTGACAACGGGAAGTTACTCCTTGCTTACGAGAGAAAATACATCCTACTGAAGCTGTTTATAAAGTAAACCCGATCTTTCCGTCAGTTTTCATGAGACACCTGTGTCTTTTCCACTCTGACGGAAAGAAATGCACAGCTTGGGTTCGCCGGAAAGGCCGCGTCGAGTCAGCACCACGACTGACCGGACGCTTCACGGCCCTGGTCTCCAAAGGCACAGGGTCCCCGGAGGCGGAGGGAAAACCCCCAGGGCTTCCAGTCTTACTTTCAACCTTCTGTTGGAAACGTTAGGAAAAAGAGCACGAGGTCTCTCCTACCTGATAAATGAACGGACTCTGGGGCCCCTGCTCTAACCAGGGGGCCTGCGGTCGCGCGGGCCGCCCGGTCTCTGGGATTTCCTGAGGGAGGCGAGGCAGAGGGTCACGGCGGGGCCCCCGTTCCCTGGCCGCCTTCCGTGTGGGGCATTCTCGGTGTCTGCGTGTGACGGACCGCGCGCGCTGGCGGATTACGGCCCTTCACGTTAATGAAACCAACCTCGCGCAACGGACAGATTCCCTACGTGAGGGCAACACGAGGAGATCCCGGACGGGAGACGGGACGCGACGCGAGCGTGAGCGAAAGAAAAGGAAGGAGAAGCACCGACAGTCCCAGGGTCGAGATGAGCTCCGGCAGCCGCACAGCATTCACGATCTCGGAAAAAGCTGACCGGAAACTACCCGCCAGACCTCCGGCGCCTGGGAGGTTATTCATGTTACCCATCGTCGACTGAGTGTGCTGCTTACAAACGCGCGCGGCCCTGGGGAACCCCGCGTGTGCGTACACGGAAGGGTGGACACAGACTTGCGGTCCCCAAATCTGCCCCAGCAGCAGCGCGCTACGCCGGGCCGGGTCCACGTCCACGTCCGCCCTGTCACCCGCCCAGAAGGCAGGCCGCTCCAGGGCCTCCCGCCTCACCTGAGCTGGTGTGGCCGCCTCTGCAGGGGCTGGGGGAGCCGCGAGGCTGGGCTGTGCAGGCGTGTGCCCGGCGGGCTGAGGTAGGTGAGCAGAAATCTGTTCTGGAACTTGGAGTAAAGTACCCACGGGGTCTGCCGTCGGAAACAGCTGTAAGGAAAACACACGCATGCGCTGCGTGAGCTGAGCGGAAAGGGAGGCAGGTCTAGCGACGGGCAGGCAGAGCCTCCCAGGGGGACACCTCCAAGCGGTTTTGGGGTGCTGTCCTGGCACGCCTCCACACCTCCGGGGCACGTCTACTTCAAGGGGAAGCGAACATCTCGACTAGGCGCTTTTGTTACCACACTTTCTTGAGACGCAGTTCATATCCCACTAAACTCACCCACTGTAATATACAATTCCATGATTTTTAGAAAATTCACACTTGTGCCAACATCACTGCAATCCAGTTTTAGAACATTTCCGTCAACTCAAAAAGTTCTCTTGAGCCCATCTGCCTTGAATCCCTCCAGGTCCCACACCCAGTCCCAGGCAACCACTGATCTACTTTCTGTGCCTCCCAGTGTGCCTCTTCCGGACCTTTCATGTAAGCGACGCGCACGACGCGCACGCTCTCTGTTGTGTTTGGCTTATCTCACTTAGCACAGTTCTCTGAGGCTCAGTCTTAGTGCAGCCTGCTTATCAGTAGTTCATTTGCTCCTCCAGAATGGCATTTCATTACATCATATCTACTCTCAGCTACATCTGTTCTATCCTCTTTGCCCTATAAAATGGCACCTGCAAGATACAGACTGAAGTAGTCGAAGGGAAATGACAGAAGCTACACTTTCTATGTCTGGAAGCCTTCCGCTACTTATTAAAGAAAGACAATTAACCAATGATTCATTAACATACCCGAAATGCTCTTCAAGACAGAAAACCAACATAGACATTATACATCTATTTTGGATGTTTGAATTATTTCATAAATTTTAATTAGGTAACTTGGGGGAAAAAAGACTGATGTTGAGTATAAACTCAAGGTAACATACTCAGAATTATAAACTGATGAAAAAAGTGCAACGGCTAAAACTTAACAGCTGAAAGGGCAACAAGGGAGGTGTAAGAGCTGATAATATATAAACAAAATCGAGAGACAAAGAAACAAACGTTTGTGTTCACTTAGCTCCATACAGAGGAAATGAAGGTAACTCTGGCTCTGGGGCGCCTGGGGGTCAGTGGGTTGGGCACCCGACTTCGGCTCAGGTCATGATCTCGCAGTTCGTGAGTTTGGGCCCCGCGTCGGGCTCTGTGCTGACAGCTCAGAGTCTGGAGCTGCTTCAGATTCTGTGTCTCCTCTCTCTGCCCCTCCCCCCCCCAATAAACATTAAAAAATTAAAAAAAAAAAAAGTAATTCTGGTTCTGAATTCTGATAGAAAAAGAGAATGTAAGATTAGTTTGGAAATTGATGGGGCTACTGGTGGGCCCAGTCGGCAGAGCTGTGTGGCTCTTGATCGCGGGGTTGTGAGTTTGAGCCCCATGTTGGGTACAGAGATTACTTAAAAATTTAAAAAATCTTAAAAAAATAAGATTTGAAAATATTAATGTAAGTATTAGCACTATTTCAAAAGGGCAGCTTCCAAACTGCATGCACACATATGTTAACCTATATTAACTGAAAGGTCACACAAAACAATGAGAGGAGGCAGAGAAATTGGAACCTTGTGCACTGCAGGTGGCAAAGGAAAAACAGTGCAGCCACTATGGAAAACAGTAAGGGGATTCCTCAAAAAGTTAAAAATAGGGTTATTATATGATCCAGCAGCTCCCTTCTGGGGAAGCCCCAAAGAATTAAAAGTAAGAACTCGAACAGATATTTGTGTAGCCATGTTCACACTGCAATTATTCACAACAGCCCAAAGGGGAAAGCAACCCAAGAAAGGAAAAACAAGTGTGATATGTACATACAATGGAGTTTTATTACTCGGCCTTAAAAAGGGAGGGAGGAAGGAAATTCTGACACATAGCATATGGACGAACCCGGAGGGCCTTACGCTAAGTGAAATAAGGCAGTCTCAGGACCGGCTGATGGTCCCACTTCCATGAGGTGTATATAGAATGGTGGCTGCCAGGGGCTGGGGGGGGGGGCGGGGAAACAGGGTGACTGCTAATCTGGAGTGGGATGGTGGTGATGGAGGGACAACAGGGTGAACGTACCGAAGGCCACTCAACTGTGCTCATAAAAATGGCGAAGAGGGTAACTTTTATGTTCCGTCTACTTCACCACAATTCCAAACAGAACAACAAAGTAATGAGTCCTGAAGGAGGAGCACGGGCATGCGAAAGTCCATGTGGGAAGGACACGGAGACAGATGGACAAGGAGATCACACAAACAGCTCTGGATAATCTGTAGATACCCTCTCCGCTCAACTTTGGAGAAACTGAGAATTAGTCTAGGTTAGGTCAGAGTAAGAAGTACTCTTAATTCTCAGAAAATTGTAAGGAAAGTTATTTCTTGCACACACTTCACGTCTGTCTCTGGCCAGCGGAGGCTAAGTTTGGTATTGTCCTCATTCAGGGATGCAGGCAGGGGCAAGGGGACCAGGGAACAACAGAGAGGCCCTTCTTTCTGCCAACATTTCATTGCCCAAAGCAACTGCCATGGCCACGGCTAACTTCAAGGGGTAGGGGGACGCAATTCCACCAGGTAGCGAGGAGAGGAGCCAGCAATCTCAGCGAACCGCAGTTCTGAGGTAAGTTCTGATGTAACTGGCCTGTTAACATGCTCAAGGACAGTATTTATTTTCAGTCTTAAACAATATGATACATGTAAACAAATCCTGTACGTAGCTGTGTACAAAAACTGTATACTATGACACAGTCAAGCGGGAAAAGAGCTGCTTTTAAGCACAGGGGCAGAAACAAACTGATTTAACGGGTCAAGACATGTATCGATAACCAAGTTTTGAGCCCGGAGTGCAGGTGCTGCCGGAGGGAGGGGTGTACGACAGAACACATCCCCGAAACGACTGTCATCTTCGTGTAACGAGCATCAGGCAGGCCAACCCAACGGGCTTCTGTTTAGTGGGATTCCCCGTCACGATGAGGCAATAACTGAAGACAACACGATGCATACGACAAGAGAACATGATACGGGGGTAAAACCCACGAAGGACAGGTAGCACACGACAAATTCCTGGGCAGACTGGTGCAGAGAGATGACTTTCCACTTCAGGCGGCCCAAGCCAAAAAAGTAATTCATAAAGTCAGGCAGGAAAGGGAGGAAGAACTTTCTGGGCCTCCAGGCCACCTTTTTATTTTTATTTTTTAATGTTTACTTTTGAGAGAGAGAAAAAGAAAGAGAGAGAGAGACAGAGAGAGAGAGACAGAGAGAGAGAGAATGTGCAAGGGAGGAAGGGCAGAGAGAAGGAGACATAGAATTCGAAGCAGAGTCCAGGCTCTGAGCTGTCGGCACAGAGCCCGAAGTGGGACTCAAACTCATGAACTGTGAGATCGTGACCTGAGCCGAAGTCGGCCGCTTAACCGACTGAGCCACCCAGGCGCCCCCAGGTCAACTTTTAAAATGAGTACCATGGTGCCAACTTACTGCAGAAGTCCGTTCAAACTCCGCATCAATACCTCTGACGAAATCTGACTGCTCTAAGTTCTCATTCCCATTTAGGCACAGATAAAAAAACACTAAAACCAACCCAAAACAAAAGCACATATACTTTAATGATTCAGAAACTACAACGACTTACCTCAGAATTTGATAACGATTCTTTCACTCGGGGAGACTAAAAGAAATACAAAAAAGGCTTATTAACTCAAAACTTAGGTTACTTGTAGTTCCAAACTGCACTGCATGTTGAAATGCAAGTAAACTCCATTTCATTCTGATCCATTAAGTCACTGGTAAGTCTAGCGCAAGTTTTCTGGAAAAAGAAAACATCATGATGCTATTGTATTTGTCCGGGGAGCCTTTAATACATCAAATGTTCTATGGTATTTTAAGAGTTTCCAACTTGAAGTTTACAAGCAAACATAATGGGACTGGGTTCTCAGGTAGCAGGGAGGTCACACTCTTCAAAGTACGATTCTTTCTACTCATCACGAACATATTATGTACATAATATCCTAGACCAAATGCAAGCCTTCAAGCTCATTATCCAACACACCCTCAAAGCAGAGTAATTTGGATTATGGGCTTGAACTGGAGAAAACTCTTGAGTCAAAACTGAAAATTTTGGCAAATTTATAATCTGCCATTTGAAAATCTAAGCTAAACTTATTTAGGAAACCGTAACAGTTAGTAGTGGTTCTGGATACAGGTAATGGAGAATACAAAAACAAAACAAAACAAAACAAAACAAAACAACCTCTTAACATGGCTCTAAACAAATACCAATTTATGATAAATTCTACCAAGCATAAATTTAGACTCCGTAAAAGGTCAGCTTAAGTTTCTGTAAGTTTTCATCACTATTTCATTAAAGAGAATCAAGGTTCAGGGGATAGCTAATATATCACCACAAGCATATGGCCAACCCCAAACTCCTTTTTTTTTTTAAACTTTATGTTTGGAAATAATTTCAAACTTACAGAAATTTCTGTTAGAATGAGAAGAGTACAAAGAACACAAGTGTACCTTTGACCCAGATTCACCCATCATTAACTTTTTTTCCTCATCTGCTTTATTGTGGAGATGTTCACTTTCTCTCTTTTTAAATACATCTGTTTAGCCAATCTCATTGCTCGTGCACTATCTGAGAATTAGCTGCATAGACTGTAGCTGCTGACCACTGAGCCATCACTGTGTATTTCCTAAGAACAGGGATACTCTCTTCTGTAACTTCACGCTACTATAGTTACCAACCTCAGTAAATTTCATAATAATGCTAATTTTCATCAGCTGGTCAAGGCATTTGCCAAGTTGTCCAGAATGCGTAACTATTTTTCCCCTTGCAACTAATAGGCAATCTGTGGAGAAGACACTTCAAGACCCTGAAAATATTCTGCTTATCAAAAATTTCCCCTATACTAAAACAAACAAACAAACAAAAAAACCCAGCCCTCCTCTATACTTAGCATCCGCTGATGATCCTTGTCTGACCTAACTTTTATGACCGCTATCATGGCTAGAAAATGAGCATTTTGCCCTCCAATCCTCCTCTGCATTTACCAGTCGGCACTGGCAATTTACTGTAATGAGAAACTATCCCTTTCCCCCCCTTATTTATCTACCTATTCATTATTGGCATAGACTCATAAGATTCCTATTTTATAAATGGTTTACGATTTATTACTGCACTTAAGGATTTTGATAATTAAATTCTAATTTGGTCAGTGGGGGCTCATTCAATCTAGCCCTTGTACTATTATGACTTTTTTTTTTTTTTAACTTTTCTTTCTGACAAAAGAAGATACTCCATATTCATCTTGTATTTTTGCCGTGTAAGCCCTGGAATCAGCCATTTCTCCAAGGTGCCCTTGTTCTTTTAGTACAAAATGGCATTAGGGACCAACATCTGGGCATAAAGTGTGCTCAGTGTTCTTGTCTTCCTGACTGTCTGCACACCTGGCGATCTTTGATTAGATGCCAGGTGCTGTGCATTTTCCCTCGTTGCATGCTGATAACTCTGTATTTCTATAAATCTTCTAGAGCTTTGTTCTGGAATACAGTCCATTATACAGTCTAATCCTCTCGGATCCAGCTGCCTGAGTCGCTAGTTGGATCTAGAGCAGTGCTCAGCCTGGGGCTCTGTGCACCACACAGACGAGCGCTCTGAGGACGCTACTCAGAGTCTCGTGAATCACAGGCTCCCGCACTCTGGCTGCTGGGAACAGGCACTGTCGCTGGCTCTCTGTGGGGTTTGCTCACATGCAGTCCTGGAGGAGTATCCCACTGAGCCCTCAGAAGGGAATCTCTGCAGAGGTCGGAGCTGCTCTGTGGGCAGTGCTCTCCTCCCTGGATTTTCTCTGCTTTCGTCTCCCTGGACTGTCAGCCCTACGTCCTCAACTCAGGAACACACTCTTCAAGCCATAATGAAGGGAAGAGTCAAACAAATAAAACCGCTCCCGAACGGACATGAACGGAAGAAGGAGCAGAGAAGGACATGACAAATAACGACTACGACTCTGCTGTAGTTACAACACCCACATCATCTTCAAAAAGTTAGGTAGAGACACGAAGGTGTAAAAAGGAACCAGCAGGAAATCAAACTTCTAAAACATTTCAACGTCTGTGATGTGAAACAGACCGGACGGGCTCGCAGCCGTCAGGCGCCGCAGAAGAATGAACCTGAAGGCCCACAATAGAAACTGTGCAAAATGAGACTGAGTAAAAAGAGAATTTGTGAAAAAGAAAATCAGTGAACTGGCAGACGATTTTAAGCAGCCTGAATATACAGGTTACTGGAGTCTCCAAGGTGGATGACGGGCAGAAAGAAATATTTGAAAATATAATGGCTGAAAAAGTTCCAAACTTGATAAAAACCTGTACACCCACAGATACACGAAAATAAACTCGCCCAGGCATATCACGATCAAAGTGCTCAAAAAGCCGTTCAAAAAGAAGAAAAAAAATCTTGAAAGCAGTGAGTATAAAAAGACGTGTACCTTATGAAAGAACAAAAGAGAAGGGGTACCAGATCTCTCAACGGAAACCGTGCAAAGAAGAATACAGTGAAACAACAGCTTCAAAATACTAAAAGAAAAAGCTTATCATTCTAAAATTCTATATCTAGCAAAAGTACCTTTTCGAAACAAAGGTGAAATAGAGACACTTGGACAAAAAAACCTTAAAGAAATCATTTTGAATATGTGTCTATTTTGCATATGAGCTGAAGTTTGTAGAAGTTTTTTTTGGGAACATATAAAAATAAGAATATGACTTGTCCTCTCTTTAGGCCTATTACTATTACAAGATTTCCTAATACTGAACCATCCTTCACCCTACCCCACTTGATCATGGCGTATACCTTCAACGTAGTTCAATTTAGTTTTAAAAGCCCTTCCTTTCACAAAAGAATTCATGGCATCAAAAATGGCTACAAGAATAACATGAAAAATACAGAAAGCTACTTGGTTTGAGAACAACGTGTATAATTTTCTATGCTGTTTACGTATCAGTGTATTAGGTTATAAAATCCTATAACTATTTCAGAACTACAACATTTTAAATAAATCTCTCGTACGGATGGCTAGGGGATAATAATCAGACACTGAAACGCCGTAATTTATCTTCCCAAATATGTGTTGGTCAGAGGAAAAACTATCATCTCTTTCACAGGAAGCTAGAACTACAAGCTTCATGTACCTCTCGCTTCCTCCCTGATCACTTCCACAGAACATTACAAAACAAGACCGACTTGAGGAGGAATCCTATGAAAAAGTAAGGAGAAGGTCTCCTAACACAGTCTCACATTTTAATAAACTCACAATCGTATGTAAACAAATGTTTACATCTGTTAATTCCTCAAGAGCTTTCCAAGGTTAGAACGTAATAAATTTTTGCCAATTTTCACGGGCAGAGTCTTTACAAACGTAGCTCTGCAAAAAGACTACCTCGAAGACTTCAGCTGACGAGACCCACAAAGCCTGTGCGGAGCAGCGAGTCGTAAGCGCCGCGACAGCGCAGCTCTAGTACAGGCAGGCGGACACACGCCACCTACGTGCCACTACTCCAGGCGCTCAGAGCTGCGATGAGCCTCAAACGTTACTAGTTCTCATATACATTTCTGCTCTTAGGAAAGAGTCCTAACAATCAACTTGAGGCATCAACTCTAGGCAAGAGTGATGGAATAAAACCAAAACAAGACCTCTGTCTACACACACACACACACACACACACACCCACACACCCACACCCACACCCCCTCCAGGATATACCAGCTGAGGAAAGGGACGTTGTTCTTCAGGCAGAAGGTTAGCCGACTTCAGGGAAAAAAGTTTTGACTGTTAGTCTTTCAAGTTCAATAATCTCTTCTTCTGCAATGTCTGACCAGCCGTTAGGCCTATCCAGTGTATTCTCATCTCAGACACAGTAGTCCCCATCTCTAGATTTTGGTCATTTTTATGTGCCCTAAGCATCATATTCAAACAGATGTGTCAGTCCACTTTTCCCTGTAGAATTAAACGGGCTCCTATTGTTAGAAACTTGTCCAAGGAAATTCTATCGCTAACACTTGTGTTTTTCACATTTTAGCTGTCAAGCTGAACGGAACCAAAGAATATCGCGTATCTCAGAGGCTTCAGACAAAAAGAGAGAGCTGTAGCTACAGCACACAGTTTAACAACACTCACCCTGAGTTGTGAGATGGCCGCTTTCCCTTCCTCACTTTCTTCATCAAATTCGTCATCACTCCACTCCCAGCCGCCGTCTTCTGTCTTATGAAGGCGGCCGCTGGACCCCGGCACTCTCCGAACCTGCACGTTAGGAAGAGAGACGTGGACGACGGTAGTGCTTGCTGTTTACTGTACAAACTATACGCACCTTGTGCTCCACTATCGGTCTCGACTCCCACCACCGACTTCCCCTATGCTTCTGTACGCTAGAGCTCAAACACCATCCAAATCCTTCTTACGTGAAGTCACAGACCAACTCTTATTAACGGTTTCATGTTCCGAGAGGTGTAAAAAATTTTTTCAGCCCCCCAAATAAACCAATCCAAGATAAAGAAGATTCTGCTTTTTAATTTAAAAAATCACATTTATACAGTTTCAAGAGGACTAAAGCTGTGCAAGTTTTGTTAAGAAAAACAGCGATTTCCTAACTTTTATCCTCTTACAGGGAACCACTTTCAACTCATTTTAGCTTATTTTTAAATTAGTATTCGTCTCTCTAAGAATGTGTACTTACTATTATCCCCTTGAGTTTCTGGTTTTAGGAATTATCTACTGGACTTCAAACTATAAAAGATGAGAATTTAATCCTATTATTGACCCCCCTAACTCTTTTCTCAAGATACATTGCGATTTTGATGAAATCAAAATTCTGTGTTTCCATGACATTAACGATACAGTTAAGCCTTACTGTATATTACAATTGCTTTTTTCTCCTGCATAACTTTTTTGTTTCCCTTGCAGTTAATATTTGCTTATTTTTATGTCCTTGTCATATTTATCCCCAAATCCTCTGTGTAAATTTCCTCTCACCATATTCATACACATTATTAAGTACTCATCAGGATCACCTTCCTGAGGAAGACCCTCACCAGAGCCTTCCACCTAGACTGGTTTCACACCAGCTGTGGACTTCAGAGCCAGAGGACCATGTTTCCTGGATCTCATGACTTCCTTGTTCTCAGTTTAAGCACTTCCTCCATTATTACCATAGCACATTGACTAAAGCCATGCATTTCTCAACCTTCTCGATTCCATCCCCACACTTCACTTTTGCCTGGTAAAAAAAAGTCTGGGTTAGTAGAAAAACTTTCCTTCCTCACGTTGTACATGACTACTTCACCGTGACCCAGCTTCCAGAGGAGCCGTCCATGATCCTTCTCCATTCTGTGGAAGCTACAGGATCTTTTTTTTGCCTCCAGCATTCCGAGCTAGCACGGCAATGTGTCTTAGTGCTGGTCTACTTCCATTCATTGCACTAGGTACCTGGGCTCTTTCAATCTGGAAATTCACGACTATCTGTTGTGGAAATTCTTCTTCAATTATTTCTTCGGTGACTTCCCTTCTTCTGTTTTTTTTTTTTTTTTCGGTTCTGCTTTTCTGGAACTCTTTACTCAAAGACTGAACCTTCTCAGATGATCCCCTAATGTTGTCTTTTTCTCTTGTTACCTAGCTCTTGGCCATTTGGGGTCTGTTTTCTGGGAAATTTCCTCAGCTGTACAACCTGTGTACTGAATGTTTTCATTTCTTCTCTGATGTTTTCAATTTCCAAGAGCTTTTTGTTCATGGAGGATTCACTGTCTATATGCTCCTCTTCTAAAGTAACAGCTTTAGGGGAGCCTGGGTGGCTCAGTTGGTTGGGCGTCCGACTTCGGCTCAGGTCATGATCTCATAGTTTGAGTTCGATCCCCCCATTGGGCTCTGTGCTGACAGGTCAGAACTTGGAGCCTGCTTCAGATTCTGTGTCTCTTTCTCTCTCTCTCTCTCTCCCTGTCCCCCACTCGTGCTCTCTTTCTCTCTCAAAAGTAAATAAACATTAAAAAAATTTAAAGTAACAGCTTTATTGAGATATAATTCACATACGATATAATACCATTTAAGGTATATAATTCAATTATTTTTAGTATAGTCAGAGTTATGAAACCATCTCTGCAATTAAATGTACATCACTTTCCTCACTCCCCCACGCCGCGAAAAACACCACATAACCATTAGTGGTCACTGCCCATTTCTGTACACTTCTCCCAGTCCTGGGCAACCTTGAATCTACCTTGTCTCTGTACATTTGCCTATTCTGGACATTTGACATAAACAGGATCAGATAATATGTGGTCTTTTATAACCAGCTTCCTATGATTAGCATAATGTTCTAAAGGTTCATCCACGCTATATGACATGTATCGGTACTTAATTTCCTTCTACTGATGAATGATATTTCATCATACGGACACACGACATTTTATATATCCGTTCACCAGCAGATGGAGAATGAGGTTGTTTCCGCGTTTTGGTTATGATGAATGATGCTGCTGGGAACATTCCTGTGCGTCGCTGTGTGAGCATGTTTCCAATTCTCCCAGGTAGGCCTAGGGGTGGGACCGCTGGCTCACACGGCAGCTTGGTTTCGTCTTTTGAGAAACTTCCAGACTACTTTCTAAAGTGGCTGCACCATTTCACATTTTCACCATTAGCGTGGGAGGGTTCCAATTTCCCTACATCTTTATCAACACTTGCTGTTGTCTGTCTTTTTTATTAGAGTCGAGCCAGCGGGGCTTCGTTGTTTTTGTGTGGTGGGAGGAAAGGGCCCAACTTCACAGTTCGCTCTGGCAGCTGCAGTCAGTGATTTATCAGAGTCTAGAATAAATTCATCAATTTTGTAACATCCCTTTTCGTTCTAGTAGTCAGCTCACATACGCATGCTGTAGACCAATGATATTTGATGAATAAATGTATCAAAGGATGCTAAAGAAAGGATCAAAAAATGAGTAACACACTATTAACAAAGAATTACTTAACATATACTTCCACGCTGCAGAAGTAAATTTACTCTAACCAATTTCCTAGGAACCTGGAGTTAAATCCCCACTTACCTTTTTAGCTCTTTCAGATATAGTTGGTGCTCTCTGCAGTATTTTCTCTTGAAGAAACTCTTTATTCTGCAGAGGAAAAACACGTTTTCTTCTTAAAAGAAGCTTTTATTGAACCACAGAAATTGACACAGAATATTCACTACAATTAAAATGATACAGTAACTGTTTTATGAAGAAGTCTGAGGAAAGCTCCCAATCTTTTATTGTGAGGCTCCTTTAGTACACGACTGCCATGGTTTCACACACTGAGACCAAGCTTTCGTGACCTGTATGAATATCATCAGTGAAAAGTTTGCTTTACCCTAGGTCCTTTAGGATCATGGTCCGACACTTCAAACTACAGTAACATCCCACTTATCTGTTATCTTTGGGAAATGAGCAGTTTACCAAATTCAGTAGTAAAGCCTTTGAAATGAGAGTTCGGTATTTTTCGCAGACTACATTTACAATGGCAATACTCACTGTTCTTGTTATAAGTTTAACCTGATGTTTAAATTAAGTTATATGAAAAATACACTTACCAATTCTAAAGCATGTGTCTTAATTACCAAAGGCTGTACACATAATGCCCCCAGCATTGATCTGATCTACCATCACTTTTCCAAACATTATCATCTTAAGATAAAGCAACTTCTGAGTGGTGAATCCAATTTAGGTAACTGGGGTGGATCACACGAACGCGTAAAATCAAAAGTTAGAATTTCCTACCTTTGCTTTTTGGAAAAATTTGTGCCTTAACAGTTCTGCTGCTGTTGGTCTGAAACCAGAAAAGACCGTTTTAATAGTTAATTCAAGTGTAACTGTATGTTTCCATCTTCAAAAATGAGAACATGATTTCTTGAGCAGCAAGATAAAATCTCAGCGTTCTGCACTTTCCTTAATAGGCTAAAAAGCAAAAAGCAGGATAAACTCGGTACAAGACACTGAGTACAGAAGAAAACTCAAATAGAAACGTTCCGATAATAATTACTGCAGGTTCTTTGCAAAATGCATTAGTGAAATGTTTCTTCTGGAATCATGATTTCTTAGTGGCTTTCAATATACTTGCTGTTATTTTCCCAAGAGTGTTACTTCCCAATAACATACACAATAGCTACTTTAACAAGTCATACAAATAAATTCAATCTCACAAAGAGGAAACAGACCAAATCAAGTGCTGTGCTTCTTGCCCTGTGGCTGCTTGCCAGCCTTCGCTTAAGTAAATACATGTTCTTAAAAATAGGTCTGATGGGCGCCCGGGGGGCTCAGCTGGTTAAGCGTGTCCGACTCGTGATTTCAGCTCAGGTTGTGATCTCACGATTGTGAGACTGAGCCCTGCATCAGGCTCGGCGTGGGGCATGGAGCCTACTTACGATTCTCTCTCCCCCTCTTTCTCTGCCCCTCCTCTGCTTGCACTCTATCTCAAAACACACACACGCGCGCGCGCACACACACACACACACACACAAACAGATCTCAGTTTCCTTAAAAAAAAACTGAAGATTCTAAAAGTAATGCATATATTCCCCAAATTGAATCTCAATTCAGTTTTTAACTCAACTGTACAGAGAAAGGCATCATCACTGTCAACTGTACAAACTTTTAAGTAGTATGATTGAGAATAAACAGCACTACACTTCAGACACTGGACCTGATCACGCCCCACACCCCACTCCTATGTAACTCTGAGCAAATCTCTTCTCGAAGGTTCTGTATTACCCGGTCAAGCCCCTGAAGGCAGTGGCTCTTAAATATTACCTTGCACTATTCTATCTGGGAGTTTCAAAAAAAATCCCAATGGCCAGGCTGTACCCCATACCAAGTAAAGCCGAATCTGTGGGGGGCATCAGTAGTTTTTAAAATTCCCCAGGTGATTTTAATGTGCATTCACGCTTGAGATCCAGGGCTTCAAAGAAGATTGAGGAAACAGATTTGAATGTGCTACGCAAACTCAAAGTAGACCTTACCCTCCCTATGTTCTCATTCAGTCAAGAGTTCAGTATGGTCAACGGTTTGCACAACACTGCTTCTTATGATTCATCCCTTTCTTCTGGGTTCATTTCTTTCTTTCTAAAGTACTATTATATGTATGTATATGCATATATACAAATATACATATACAATTTTTTAAAAATCCAAGTTAGTTAACATATACTGTACTAATGATTTCAGGAAAAGAATTTAGTAATTCATCACTTACATTTATCACCCAGTGCTCATCCCAACAAGCGCCCTCCTTAATGCCCATCACCCATTTATCCTTCCCCCAAGCCACCTCCCCTCCAGCAACCCTGTTTGTTCCCTGTATTTAAGAGTCTCTTATGGTTTGCCTCCTTCTGTTTTTATCTTATTTTTGCTTCCCTTTCCCTATGTTCATCTGTTTTGTTTCTTAAATTCCGCATGAGTGAAATTATATGTCTTTCTCTGACTGATTTCATGTAGCATAATACATTCAAGTTCAATGCACATTGTTGCAAATGGCAAGATTTCACTCTTTTTGATTGCCGAATAATAATCTATCACACACACGCACCCCACATCTTCTTTATCCACTGATCAGTCGATGGACATTTAGGCTCTTTCCATACTTTGGCTATTGTCAATAGCGCTGCTATAAACATCGGGGTGCAGGTGCCCCCTTCAAATCAGCATTTTTGTATCCCCTGGATAAATACCTAGTAGTGCTGGGTCGCAGGGCAGTTCTATTTTTATTTTTTGAGGAACCTCCACACTGTCTTCCAGAGTGGCTGCACCAGTTTGCATTCCCACCAGCAGGGCCAAAGAGATCCTCTTTCTCCGCATCTTCGCCAACATCTGTTGTTGCCTGAGTTAATGTTAGTCATTCTGACAGGTGTGAGGTGGTATCTCATGGTGGTTTTGATTTATATTTCCCTGATTATGAATGATACTGATAAAGTGCAATTTATAGGAATTCTTTATTCCAGTATATTCTAGCCTCAACTGATTATTATTGGGAAAGTGGCCATCAGTTTACCTGCTATTCCTCAGTAGGTAATCTGCCCCCTCAGCTTGCATTTAACAGATTCTCTTTGCCTCTGTAGTTTCATGGCTTGTGCACAAATGGGAAAAGGCAAATGCTGCTTGGAATTTGGGAGGATGGTTCTTTAATCTGAGGATATAGGTATTTCACCAATTCTACAAAATTCTCGGCCATTATTTCTTTGAATATTGCTTCTCCCGTTCTCTCTAATCTCTCCTGGAAAGTCTGTATATATATGCGTGTGAGTGTGTGTGTGTGTGTGTATGCATGCACATGCGAACACACACACCCACACTGAACCTTCTCATTCTATCCCCCATATGTTCATCATTCTTTTATATTTCCAGTTTTTTAAAAAAATCTTTCTGTGTTGCATTCTGAGCCATTTCCTCAATATAGTGTAGTGTGCTTAAGTAAGAGCAGGAACTCTACAGTCAAATTGCATGGGTTTCAATTCTAGCTCCAACATTTGTTAGCTGTGTGACTCTGGGCAATGTTACCTAACCTCTCTGTGATTCAGTGTCATTCGTAAAACAGCGAAGATAATAGTGTCATCCTCAAGGGATGATATATGTTAAGACGATGTATGCCAAGTGTTCACAACAGTACCTGGTAACTTGATTAATAGTCAATAAATAATTCTCTTTTTTGTGTGTTTTTTTGGCTGTTCTGTTTAACCAACCCATCTAAATTTTTTCCTTAACTTAGAAATATTCTAAACAAGGTATAATTTTGGCTTACAAACTGGATATAGATGTTCTACAGCTTCTAGATATTTTTCTTTTCTAAAAACCTTGTTTATTCTGAAAGAATGTTAGGCTTACAGAAGAGATGCAAAGACACTACAGCGTTCCTACATACCCGTCCCCAGCGTCCCCGAATGCTAGCGTTTTATATAACCATGGTATAATTATCAAGATATCAACCACACTAAAAATATTAACATTGCTATGCTATTAATTATAGACTTTATTTTTTTTAAAATATTTATTTATTTTTGAGAGAGAGCCTGTGCCCACAAGCTGGGGGGGGGGAGGGGCAGAGAGAGAGAGAGGGAGACACAGAATCCAAAGCAGCTCCGGGCTCCAAGCTGTCAGCACAGAGACCAACATGGCGCTCACAACCACAAACCGTGAGATCACGACCTGAGTTGGAGTCAGACACTTAACTGAGCCACCCAGGCGCCCCAGTTACAGCCTTTAATATATTAATATTGGTGTAACACTATGAACTATAGACTTTATTCAGATGTCCCCAGTTTTGCACTAACATCCTTTTTCTGTTCACAATCTAATTCGGGACACCACGTTTCATTTAGTCTTCACGTCTCCTTAATCTCCTCCAATCTGGGACGCTTTCTCAGCCATCCCTTTCCTTACTCGTGAGGAGCACTGGTCAGGGAGTCGGTAGCACATTCCTCAGTGTGGGCGTGCCTGAGGTCTTCTCACTACAGACTGAAGCTAAAGAGCTGGGGAGGGAGCACCTCAGGGGTGGCACGCCCCTCCCCTCATATCAGGGAGGATATCATAATCAAGATGTCTTCTTCCTGGTGAGGCTGGCCTGGGTCACTGGGAAGGAGCTGCCCGCCGCGTCTCTCCACCCTCAAGCCACTAGCTCTCCTTTTCCATACTCTTTCATCAGAAGCAAGACGCTAAGTCTAACCCAGACTCAAGGGAATCCATTGAGTTTTATATTTTTGTTACTGTATTTTTCATTTCTAAGCAGCTTCATTTGTTTTGTTTTCTTGGTCATAGTCACATTCTTTTCTTACGGTTTTGATTTCTTCCATTATGATTTTAATTATTTTAAATATACTTATTTTATAGACTCTTCAGGTATCTCTGCATTATCCAAAGTTCCTGGAGCACTAATTCTTCTGCTGGCTGTGTCTGCGGACTCTATATCTCACTGTGTGTTTTATTATTTCGGACTGTGATCTCTTCAATGGAGCACTATCTGCAGGAATCTCCCGGACGTAGAGTTTGGAACAATTTAAACAGTACAGTTTTCTGGTTGCTTCTGTCAGAAATAAAACTGGCTTGGCAATATTGTTTTTTTACTCTCTAATCTTGTGGGATCTAATCTCCTGGATAATATGGGTAGAATAAATTCAGACTCTCAAACCACACGATGTCCAGGTCAGAGGATTTGATTATTCAAGAGAAATTTTTGTTGTGTCTTTGTGATGATGGACACGTATTTTGTTTTCCGGTCTATCCTTTTACTCAGAAGGCCGACTTGTGGAGGTCTCAGTCTTAAGCAGGAATCTCAGTTCGGATCCCTGGTGGCTGGACCCAATATCTCATTTCCAGTCCCACGTGGGAGTTTCAAATCTAACCAAGCAGGTTATTAAAATGAACAGGGTCCCACTGAGGGCAGCCACAGGATTAGTTCATGACATTTCTTCTCTGATTTAGGTCTCCCTCGTGATTTCTGGCACCTGGGGTCCTCCATGGCAAGCTTATCTCTGGATTTGGTTTTTATTTTTAAGTTTGATAAATTTATTCAGCATTTGTAGGCATTTGTAACAAAAGAGTCCTGTTATTTTAGTTAATTAACTAAAGCAGAAGCAAAGGCTCCCTGTTTTATACCAATTTGTTCAGAAACAAAGTTTTAATAGCACAAGTTTGACCTCTGCTACCTATTTTTCTTACCCTTTCCAATATTGCCAACAATGAATTCTGAAGCCCCATTAAGTAAGTATACTAAAGACATGATGAAGAATGTCAATTAAAATCTTTTATTTTTGTTGATTTTTACAGAAATCAAAATTTAAAAACTCTTAGTGCTAAAAAACTGAGTGGAATATATATGTGAAGTAGAAAAATGAGATATATGGGGCGCCTGGGGGGCTCAGTCGGTTAAGTGTCCCACTTTGGCTCAGGTTATGATCTCACAGTTCGTGGGTTCGAGCCCCGCGTGGGGCTCTGTGCTGGCAGCTCGGAGTCTGGAGCTGCTTCGGATTCTGTGTTCCCCTGTCTCTCTGCCCCTCCCCCACTCATGCTCTGTTTCTCTCTGTCTCAGTAATAAATAAACATTAAAAAAAAGAAAAAAAAGAAAAATGAGATATAGAAAAAACTGAACCCTAGTTCAGAATCAGAAGTTTTGGATTCAAGTCCCACCTCAATGACTAGGTAGCTGGCTGACCTCACAGATAAAAGGTTGTACTCAATGACTTCCAACATTATTTGATTCTGTTTAATTCATAAAGATACACACATTAGACCATGTTTATTCACTTACTTGTCATCCAAACTGTCTAATGTAAACAAGTAATGGCTTTGAGTTTTGGTACACTTATTAAAATCTTTCCAATAAGGAAATACATATATGATCATGCGGCATTAGATACAACGTTGGCTACACGTATTTCCTTTGTTATTAAAATTGTAAACAGTATTAAGATACTCGTCTGCTTATGACTTTTAAGTACAAACTGAAAACACATTCTCCCACTAACTTGGTATTTTGTTAACACAGAGTTCACAACGTACAAATTTATAAAAACGTAACCAGGAAATAGCTGAACTGTTTAGAATACACACTGTACACTGAGAGGGAGAAAGTAATTAATTAATTAATTTCCAATCTAGTGGAATAGTCTCTATATATTTTTTCTAAAGCTTATATTTAAATAAATACATCTGAATATGCAGAAATAATTTCCTGCACACAAATGTGTGTATGTGGTACTTAGACTTCCCACAATAGTTTACATGTTTGATGAAGACAAACATAAGCTTTATCTCATATTTTACCTTTTTTCTGGATCCTTTTGAAGGCACAATGAAATCATTTTCCTAAATGATTTTCCATATTTTTTCAGCATTTCTTTATCTTGAACGCCCGTTTCCAGAGAAGGAGGATCATTTTGTAGTGTCAGCATTAAAACCTAGAAGAATTTTCGATACAATATAAACTTCTGCACACTCAGTATTGTGGCCGAGATTCTTCAATATAGACAACCTCACAATACACGAAGAGGCTGTATTTTCTGAAGGTTCACAACTAGCCCAGTTGTCTGGAACACAGTGTTATTTAGGTCTTTTCCACACAAATAATATCCTACAGACAGCTGGCTTCCCAACAGTATTAGCAATGACTGTCCCTTAGAAACCTTTCTTCATGGGGCACCTGGGGGGCTCAGTCTGTTCAGTGTCTGACTTCAGCACAGGTCACGATCTCATGGTTGGTGGGCTTGAGCCCCATACAAGGCTTTGCGCTGACTGAGCAGAACCTGATTTGGATTCTCTGTCTCCTTCTCTATCTGCCCCTCCCCTGCTCACACTCTCTTGCTCTCAAAATAAAGAAACATTAAAAAAAAAAAAAAAAAAGAAGCCTTTCTTCAGGTCCTCTGTCTTTTTTTTTTTTTTTTGAGACAGAGACAGAGAGAGAGAGAGAGAGAGAGAGAGAGAGAGAGAGAGAACACAGGAGAGGGGCAGAGAGACAGAGACAGGGAATCCCAAGCAGGCTCTGCACTGTTAGCATAGAGCCTGGTGTGGGGACTGAACTCCCAAACAGCGACATACTGACCTGAGCTGAAATCGAGAGTCAGACACTCACTGACTGAGCCCCCCAGGCGCCCCCTCTGTCCCCATCCTTGTATTGTCAAAAGACTTCACAAAACAAGTAAACTCAGGGCGCCTGCGGGGCTCAGTCAGTTGCGCAGCCGACTTCAGCTCGGGTTGCGATCTCACAGTTTGTGGGTTTGAGCCCCGTCAGGCTTGCTGCTGTCAGCTTGTCAGTGCGGAGCCCACTTGGGATCCTCTGTCGCCCTCTCTCTGCCCCTCCCTTGCTTGCACTCTCTCTCAAAAAAAAAAATTTAAAAATAAATAAATAAAAGTCAAACCATAGCAAAATAAAAATAAATAAATAAATAAAACCATGGCACAGAAGTGTGAGCCTGCTGATGGACGTATTCATGGCTCTATTTTAAGAGGACCCTCTGTCACCTGGCCTCTCCCAGCCGCTTCTACCACAGAAGTCACTGACGGCGCCTGCTTCCCAGGCCCGCCGCCGTCTCCAGTGCTCACCCTTCTACCTTCTCTGCGGTACCGATTTTGATTATTCTGTCCCTCCTAAATCTCTTCCTTCTTTGTAACGAAGCTCATTACTTACATGGTGGCATCTGGGGTGATTTGTGTTCTTCTAGACTGTGTGACTTTTTCATAAAAGTATAAACCATTTTTCTTTTTTTTTTTTTAAGTTTATTCGTTTATTTTTGAAAGAGAGAACACACGT
This sequence comes from Cryptoprocta ferox, assembly GCA_028646485.1. Taxonomy (NCBI): domain Eukaryota; kingdom Metazoa; phylum Chordata; class Mammalia; order Carnivora; family Eupleridae; genus Cryptoprocta; species Cryptoprocta ferox. The sequence goes on from CM053573.1 coordinate 148,614,574, forward strand.
GGGGAAGGGCACAGAGAGACAGGGAGGGAGACAGAGACTCCGAAGCAGGGCCCAGGCTCCGAGCTTTCAGTGCAGAGTCTGACACGGAGCCCAAACCCACGAACCGTGAGATCATGACCTGAGCCGAAGTCGGATGCTTAATCGACTGTGCCCCATAAGCTAAGCCATTTTTCTGAATACAGAGTCAACACTAAAGAATAAAGTGGGGCTGTAGTCACAATTAATACTTGCTTTTCAGATTCGGTTTATATTTACTGAAATGGAATTACTAAAAGCTGGAGTTATTTCTCATTTTGAGCAAATAGGCCAACGTGTGTATGTCTGGCTACAATTTTGGCGTCACTGCCCACAATGGATGAAAAGTGAGCCTCATCTCCTCCCCCACCGCCTTTGAAAAAATGAACCATCCCTTTGTCCTCAAAATAGCTTCCCACTTTACAGTTATAAAAACACACCCTTTTCCAATCCATTTACACTAGAATTAGTCTCTGCACGAAAACTGGGACGGGCTGGGGCAGGGTGCTGGCTGTGAACCTCACCTTCATTGGTGGATATTTATGATAAGGGGCTGCCCCGGTGGCCAGTTCAATCGCTGTGATCCCGAAACTCCAGATGTCCGCTTTGAAATCATAGCCTCGGACCTGTAAGGAAGAGGAAGATGCACGTGATTGCCACCCTAAAAGCACTTCTATTTTATTTCTCTTTCTAGTAATCTCTCTACCGAGCGTGGGGCTTGAACCCACAACCCCAAGACCAAGTGTTACACGCTCCTCTGACTGAGCCAGGCAGGTGCCCTGAAAGCACTTTCAAAAGGAAGCTTCTAACATGTATCAAGAACTTGAAAGTGTTCATGAGCTTTTTTTAATAAAAAAATTCTTTTTAACGCTTATTTATTTTTGAGAGAGAGAGACGCACAGCACGAGCAGAAGAGGGGCGGAGAGAGAGGGAGACACAGAATCCGAAGCAGCTCCAGGCTCTGAGCTGTCAGCACAGAGCCCCACGCGGGGCTCGAACCCACAAACCCTGAGATCATGACCTGAGCTGAAGTCGGACGCCCAACCAACTGAGCCACCCAGGCGCCCGTGGAAGTTTATGAGTTTTAAACCAACAAAGTAATCTAGAGGAAGCAAAAGCTAAATATACTTGGTAACAGAAGAAGAAAAAGAAATCCAAATAAATGTTCCCCAACAACGGTGAAATTGCTAAGTACAGTATACTCAGTTCAATGAAATGTTACACAGTCAACTAAATGCAATGTAAATGAATTCTATATGGAAATACGGAAAACCACTTGTGATAAAGCATTTATGAAAAAAGAATACAAAATTCTTCACAAGTTTTGATACTATTATAAATGTATATAATGTATTTGTCTAAAAATTTTTTAAATGTTTATTTTTGAGAGAGACAGAGCGCGAGCGGCGTAGGGGCAGAGAGAAGAGGGAGACACAGAATCCAAAGCAGGTTCCAGGTTCTGAGCTGTCAGCACAGAGCCCAACGTGGGGCTCGAACCCACAAACTGCAAGGTCATGACCTGAGCCAAAGTCAGACGCTTAATGGACTGAGCCACCTGTGGGCCCCTCTATTTGTTTTATTAAAAGAACTAGAATAAAATTGTTAGGCCCTAGTGGTAAGTCCTGTTGTCCAAATTTTCTATGTCACGGTATTGTTTTATCCTGTTATCCTGTTATGGTACTGTTTTAATAACCTGTTCTGTAACTTAATTTTTATGATGAAAAAAGATACAAGGGGTGTGAATATTTTCCATAGTTCTTAATGTGAATATGTTGCCAAATTTCTTTCCTTTTATACTGTCATGAGCACATTATAAAAGTAAATATTTTCCGGGGCGCCTGGATGGCTCAGTCGGTTAAGCGTCCAACTTCGGCTCCGGTCGTGATCTCACAGTCTGTGGGTTCGAGCCTCGTGTCGGGCTCTGGGCTGACAGCTCAGAGCCTGGAGCTGCTTCGGATTCTGTGTCTCCCTCTCTCTCTGCCCCTCCCCCGCTCATGCTCTGTTTGTCTCAATAATAAATAAACATAAAAAAAAAAGAAGTAAAAAAAAAAAGTAAAGATTTTCCTTTTCCATCTTAAGCAACACAGGACAAGAAACAGGCTGTTGGGGAGGGGCGGGTACAGTGTGAGACCTGAAATTAAAGCCCATACGATGTGCTTCCTTGACACCTGCTAGGTAGGTGGGCCTCTGATGAGCCAAGTGCAAGTGCCCCTCTCCGGTCTGCTCCCGAGGATAAGGTCCCCCAGCCCCACCACCCTGCTCATCGACTGGACCAGCAGAGTTCCTGCTCAGCCTTGAGCAGCAGGCTTCGTCAGAGTCCTTCAAATGAGCCAATCGCAGCCTCGCCAGGAAGCCCAGGGAGCCAGGGCCACCTCACTCCCTTGATACTACAAGGCCTGTTTCCCACAACAACCGTTCATTTGCTCACTTCCTGAACACAGCCCCAGGTGCCATGCCGTGTCCCCGTCCCTGCAGCCATGTGTACATGTGACTAATGAAGTGCCGTCGGTCTCCCTGGCCCAGAGCCAGGTGTCGTGGGCTCCGCATCAGCACTACCCTAGGGTGCGATGCTTCCCAGCCAACAGGGCGAATACGGGCATCGTCCCGGAGTGAAGAGTGGATTCGGTTCTACACACCGACTTTGATATATATCTCTAGGACTTTTACGGAAAACATCTACAGGGAGCTAGAAACCTCTACCTGGCGGCTTAGGAAGACTGGCACGGACATACTTTAGAAAATACAATAGGTGGGACCTGGAGTAAGAGAGGAATTCGCGAACAAGGTCCTGGGACACAGAAGGAAAGGCAGAAGTCAGAGGAATGGCCCGACAGGTAGGGGAGGAATGAGGAAACCAGGGAAGCTGAGGACGTAAGTCAGGATGGAAACGCCCAACCGCTTCAGAGGACAAGTCCACAAGTAAGACGCGGACTGAGAATGAGCACTAATTTGAGAACAGCAGTTTCCGCGAGGTGGCTAGATGAGTGACATCTGACTGTCGCTGTTTCCGAGCAAATGGAAATGGGAGTCGTCGGCGAAACCGGTCCTTCAAAAACCAGGGCGGTGACACCACACGTACGAAGGTGAGGTCCCTTGATTTGTAAGTGGAAGCCACCACCGAGCGAGCCTTCGCTGTATCACGGCTTCGGCTGTGTGGGGTAGAAATCCTGGGCTTTATGGATCACCTATCGAGATCCAGAGGCTTTTTGCTCTTGCTCCTGGCGGTGGACGGATGCCTGAACCCAGGGTCAGAGACAGCGGTCTCCCAAAGCCAACGCGGCACAGGCACCCTGTCCTCTTTGAAGGCTCCCGTGAAGCCATCTGGCCTCCGCGGAAGAGCCGCAGTCGTGCCTGCTTCCACTATGACTGGAAGATCCGGAAGGGAAGGAAGGCAAAAAGCCAACACAGGTCAGCGTCGGCGCCCCGCTCCGGCCCCAGGACCCACGCGCGGCGTCCGGCCGCCGGGGCTGGGGAGCGCGTGGCCGTCGGCCCCTTCTCTCCACCTATTCCGTGCGCCCCACAGCAAGATGTGTTCTACGGCATCAGAAAAGGCGGAGAGAGGTGATCTTTTAGGTCTGGGAACGCTACGCAATTGTTCCAGATAAATTAAAGGTAACTGCTTCCTCGCTTTGCACCATTTCGGTCACGGCAGGCCTCCCAGGGACAAACCGCGCTGCTTAGTGGGGGGACCCGCGTACCAAACAGAAGCAGGCCCGGCTCTGGTTTTCCGTTCCGTAACAAAACCCTGAACCGTTTTTAAAAGACAAAAGACAAAGAGTACCTGTTCCATAACTTCAGGTGCCATCCAGCAAGGAGTTCCAACAAAGGTCTTCCTCACTTTATTGCGGGTAATATCACCACCAGTCGCTAAAAAAGCACTAACCCCAAAGTCTGAAACAGATCCAACAGCAAGGCATTAGAAGTACGGCAACTAACCCAAGTAAACGCGGAAATAAGACAGTTACCGTCCCCTACACGACCGCGGCCTTTTCTCTTCTTCCCACTGAGGTTCTTGACCCCATTAAGACACAGCTTAACACGGCTCCGTCTCGACAGATTTTCCTCCTTACTCCACTCCATTCTATTGGCATAATCCTTCCAGACGAAAAGTCTATGCCCATTAACAGTAGTCCCTCCTTCTCCGCCCCAGACACTGGCAACCAGCATCCTAACATTAGGGTTCTGTGACACTGAACACTCTTAAGGACCTCGAATAAGGAAAATCATACACTATTTGTCTTACGTTTGTAGCTGGGTTATTTTACTTAGCACATGTCCTCAATGTATATCCATTTTGTAACATATTACAAAATTTCTTTACTTTGTTTTGTTTGTATTTTTACATTTATTTATTTTTGAGAGACAGAACCAGACAGAGCACGAGCAGGGGAGGGTCAGAGAGAGAGAGACACACACAGAATCGGAAGCAGGCTCCAGGCTCCGAACTGTCAGCACAGAGCCTGACGCGGGGCTCGAACCCACAAACCGTGAGATCGTGATCTGAGCCGAAGTTGGACACTCAACCGACTGAGTCACCCAGGAGCCCCTTTTAATTTTTTTTTTTAATATTTATTTTTGAGATATAGAGAGAACACAGGCTGGGGAGGGACAGAGAGAGAGGGAGACACAGAATCTGAAGCAGACTCCAGGCTCAGGGATGTCAGCACAGAGCCTGATGCGGGGCTCGAACCCACGGACCGTGAGATCATGACCTGCGCTAAAGTCGGACACTTAGCACTAAGCCACCCAGGGGCCCCACAAAATCTCTTTACTTTCTAGGCTGAATAATATCCCATGTATGTATATACCATATTTTGTGTATTTTTTCATCCGCTGATGGGCACTTGGGCTGCTTCCACATTTTGGCCGCGGTGAATAACGATGCTATGAAAATAGGTGTCCTAATAACTGTATGAGTCCCCGCTCTCAGATCCTTGGGATTCTAAATGCGGAAGTGGAATTGCTGGATTGCATAGTACGGTAATTTTATTTGTTTGTGTGTTTGTTTATTTATTTAGAATGGGGGTGGGGGGTGGGGAGGGCAGAGACAGAGGCAGAGAAAGAGATAGAGCATCCCAATCCCAAGCAGGCTCCACGCTCGATCTGAGCACTGGGACATCATGACCTAAGCCAAAACCCAGAGTTGGATGAAATCCAGAGTCCACACTTAACCTACTGGGCCACCCAGGCTCCCCACATTCAAGTCTTTAATACACTTTGAGTTAATTTTTACCTATGGCGTGAGACAGTGATCCAATCCAGCTTCACTTTTTGGCATGTGGCTGTCCAATTTTCTTAATTCCACTTAATGAAGACAATGTCTTTCCCCCATTTATATTAATCGCTATTGTAAATAATGTTGCAATGAACATGCGTATTTCTGAGTCAGTGTTTTCATTTTCCTCGGATAAATACCCAGAAGTGGAATTCCTAGATCATTCATTCTACTGTAAATTTTCTGAGGAACCTCCCTACTGTTTTCCATCGGCTGGACCAATTTACAATCCCACCAACAGTGCATAAGGTTCTGGTTGTTCCACATTCTTGCCAACGCTTGTTATTTCCAGTCTTTTTGATAATAACCATTTCTAACAGGTGTGAGATATCTCGATGTGTGTGAGGTTCTGATTTGCATTTCTCTAATAACTCATTTATATCTGTTGACAATTGTATGTCTTCAGTGGAAAAATGTAATTTCAGATTTTGTACCCATTTCTTAATCAGACTGTTCATTAAAAAAATTTTTTTTAATGTTTATTTATTTTTAAAAGGGAGAGAGAGAGCGCGCAAGCAGGGCAGGAGCGGAGAGAGACAGGGAGACACAGCATCCGAAGCAGGTTCCAGGCTCTGAGCTGTCAGCACAGAGCCCAATGAGGGGCTCGAACTCACAAACCGTGAGATCGTGACCCAAGCCAAAGTTGGATGCTCAACCAACTGAGCCACCCAGGCACCCCTGCTCATTTTGGATATTGAATTGTTATGAGTTCATAGTCCCTTATGAGATAGATGATTTGCAAATATTTTCTCCCATTCAGTAGGATGCCTTTTCATTTAGCTCATTTCCTTTGCTGTGCAGATTAAAAAAATTTTTTTTTAATGTTTATTCATTTTTTGAGAGAGCAAGCAAGACAGAGCACAAGGGAGGGAGGGGCGGAGAGAGGGAGACACAGAATCTGAAGCAGGCTCCAGGCTCTGAGCTGTCAGCACAGAGCCCGACGCGGGGCTCGAACCCACTATCTGTGAGATCATGACCTGAGTCAAGTCGGTCGTCCGACCGACTGAGCCACCCAGGTGCCTCGTGCAGATCACTTAAAAAGATTTTTTTAATGTTTATTTTAGAAAGAGAGGGAGGGCAGAGAGCCCAAGGCAGGGCTTGAACCCACGAACTGTCAGATCATGACTTGAGCTGAAAGTTGGGAGGCTGAACCGACTGAGCCCCCCACACGCCCTGCTGACAGATTTTTCATCTGATGTTCCTATTTGTTCATTTTTGCCTTAGTTGCTTTTGCTATCAGATTAAAAAAAGCACCAAGACCTGTATCAAAGGTCTTGCCATCCTTGTGTTCTCCTCGGAATTTTATGGTTTCATGGTTTACACTCTTTAGTTCAATTTGAGTTCATTTTTGCATATGATGTAAGATGGTGTTCTAGTTTCATTCTCTTACATGCGGCTGTTTAATCTTCTCAACACCAGCTACTGAGGAGACTATCCTTTCCCCCTTGTATACTCATGTGCGTATGCGTTTTTTTTGTTTTTTGTTTTTTTGTTTTTTTTGATAAATTGCTCATGTGCGTATGCGTTTATTTCTGGGCTTTCCATTCTGTACCATTAATCCATATGCTTGTGTTTATGCAAATACCATACGGTTTTAATTAGTTCAGCTTTGTAATATACTTTGAAATCAGGGAGCGTGATGCCTCCAGCTTTGTTCTTTTTTAAGACTGCTTTGGCTATTTGAAGTTTTTGTGATTCCATATAAATTTTAGGATTGTTTGTTCTACTTCTCTGAAAAATGCCATTATAATTTCGGTAGGAATTACACTGAATCTGTATATTGTTTTGAGTAGAACAGACATTTTATTCTTCCAATGCGTAGGCGAAGAGTATCTTTCCATTTATGTCTTCAACTTCTTTCTTTAATGTCTTGTAGTTCTTCATATACTGACCTCTTTGATTAAATCTATCAGTCGGTATTTCACTTTTCTGATGCAACTGTAAATAGGATTTTCTTACTTTCTCTGACAGTTATTAATGTACAGAAATGCAACAGATTTGCGTGTGCTGATTTTGTATCTTGCAACTTTACTAAATTTGAATATTCTAACAGTTTTCTGATGGGAGTCTTTAGGGTTTTCTATGTTCAATATCAAGTCATCTGCGAACGGTGACAGTTTCACTTCTTGCTTTCTAATTTGGATGCCTTTAATTTCTTCACTTGCCTAACTGCTCTGGCTAGTACTTCCAACTACTTTGAATAAAAGCGGTGAGAGTAGGCATCTTTTTCTTGTTTGTGATCTTACAGGAAATGCTTTCAGCTCACCACTGGGTATAATACTAGCTGTGGGCTTGTCATATATGGCCTTTATTATGTTGAGATATGGTCCCTCTACACTGGCTTTATTGAGAATTATAAATGGATGTTGAATTTTGTCAAATATTTTTGCCACATGTTGACAGGATATCGTTTTTATCCTTCATTTTGTTAACGTGTTCCGTACGTCACAGTGACTAATTTGCAGATGATGAACAAACTTTGCGTTTCTGGAATAAGACCCATGTCGTCAAGGTGTATGTCCTTTTCATGTACTGCTGAACTGAGTATACTAACATTTGTTGAAGATTTTTACATTTATGCCATCAGAATATTAGCCTATAATTTTCTTTTCTTGTGGCATTCTCGTCTGGTTTTGGTATCAGCGTAATGCTGGCCTCATAAAATATGTTTTTTTTTTAAATTTTTAATGCTTTTTATTTATTTTTGAGAGACAACGTGAACAGGGGAGGGTCAGACAGAGAGGGAGACACAGAATCCAAAGCAGGCTCCAGACTCTGAGCTGTCAGCACAGAGTCCGACGCAGGGCTCGAACCCACGAACAGTTGAGATCACGACCTGAGCCGAAGCCGGACGCTTAACCGACTGAGCCACCCAGGCGCACCTGGACTCATAAAATATGTTTAATAGAGTTCTCACCTCTTCTTTTTTTTGGAAGGGTTTGAGAAGGATTGGTATTAATTCTTCTTTCTACGTCTGGTAGAATTCACTAGTGAAGCTGTCTGGTATTAGAGGGTTGGGAGGTTTCTGACTACTGATTCAACCATTTTACTAGTAGTTAGTTGTTCTATTTAGGTTTTCTATTTCATCATGATTCAGTCTTGGTAGGTTGTATGTTTCCAGAAACAAATCCATTTCTTCTAAATTGCCCAATTTGCTAGCATATAATTGTTCATAGTGGTCTCTCACGATCCGTTCTATTTGTAACTTTTTTTCATTTCCTTGAATCCTCTTTTTCTTGGTGAATCTAGCTAAAGGTTTGTTAATTTTATCTTTTCAAAGAACTAACTCTTAGTTTCAATGCTCTTTTCTATTGTCATTATAGTCTCTATTTCATTTACTTCTGTACTAGTCTGTTATTTCCTTCCTTCTGCTAACTGGGTCTCATTTCTTCTTCTTTTTCTAGTTCCTTGAGGTATAAAGTTGTCTGAGACTTTTATTTCTTGGGGTAGGCATTTATCAACGATGTACTTCTCTTTAGAATTGCTTTTGTTTTCAGAACCAAGAGACTGGTGATTTGGGCAGGGGATGAGGGCTGGGAAAAGAACTGCTTTTGCTGCATCCAGTAAATTTCATATGTTACATTTCCATTTCCATTTGTCACAAGGTATTTTTTTTTTATTTCTTCTTTGACCCATTGGTTGTCTAGTAGCATGTCGTTTAGTCTTCATACAGTCATAACTTTTCCCATTTTCTTCACATAGTTAATTTCTACTGTCAGACCACTGTGGACAGAAAAAATGCTTGATTTGATTTCAAGCATCTTAAATTTATTAAGACTTATTTTGTGGCCTAATATCTGGTCTGTCTTGGAAAATGTTCCATGTGTACTTGAGAAGACTGTATATTCCGTTGCTTTGGGATGTTAAGTCTACCGTGATGTCTCCGAACGGACTTCTGTCTGGATGACCCACCGCTGATCTAGGTGAGGGGACTGCTCTTAATATATTGCTGCCTACTTCTCCCTGTAGGTCTGTTAGTATTTACTTTACATAATTAGATGTTCCTGTATTGGGGGCATCATTTTTACAGATTTTTTTGGATTGACCCCTTTATTAAATATCATTTAATGCTCTTCTTTACCTCTTATTACAGTCTTTGTTCTAAAGACTACTTTGTCTGATATATCTACTTCACTTAGGATTTTTGCAATTTGAGTCTTCTCTCTTTTCTTCTTAGTCCATTGAGCTAAAGGTCTGTCAATTTTGGTGGCCTTTTCTAAGCATCACCTCTCTAACTGCTTTTCTATTCCCCCCCCCCGTTTTTTATAAACATTTTTTTTAAATTTTTTAAATGTTTTTTATTTATTTTTGAGAGACAGAGAGAGACAGCGTGAGCAGGGAAGGGTCAGAGACACAGGGAGATACAGAATCCGAAGATAGTCTCCAGGCTCTGAGCTGTCAGCACAGAGCCCGATGTGGGGCTTGAACCCATGAACTGTGAGATCATGACCTGAGCCGAAGTCAGATGCTTAACTAACTGAGCCACCCAGGCACCCCATCTATTCTCTATTTCCTTTATCTCTTCTCTAAATTGTATTATTTCCTTTCTTCTACTAGCTTTGGGTTTAGTTTCTTCTTTTTCTAGTCGATTCGCTATCTTTCTTATTTTTTAAATAAAGTATCTGTAGCTATAAACCTGCCCCTTGGTCAACAGTTTTGCTGCGTCCCATAAATAGTGATTTTGTTCTCATTCATCTGTATTTTTAGATTTCCCTTGTGAAGCTTTCCTTTATCCATTGGTTGTTTGAGTGTTGTGTTACTTAATTGCTACAAATTAAATTGCTTAAGACGAACGTGTGTGCTGATCCTGTTGTATTGTGTGTGTCGTTAGCTCTAGCTGGTGTACAGTGTTAAGTCTTCCATTTCCGTACCTCTGTCTGTTGTACCCATTATTGTGAATGGAGTATGCAAGTCTCCCACTACTAATGTGGAGCTACTTCTCCCTTCTGTCCTCTATTTCCTTCATATATTTTGTTGGCTATGTTATCATGTATACAAATATTTATAGTTGTTATATCTTTTTGCTGTATTGAACCTTTCGTTAATGCGTAATGTCCTTATTTGTTTTTAGTTTTTTAAATGTTTTATTTTTGAAGAAGAGACAGAGCACGATCATGGGAGGGGCAGAGATTAAGGGAGACACAGAATCCGAAATGGGCTCCAGGCTGAGCTGTCAGCACAGAGCCCGACGCGGGACTAGAACTCACAGACCATGAGATCATGACCTGAGCTGAAGTCGGGTGCTCAACCAACTGAGCCACCCAGGCGCCCCATCCATCCTTACACTTTCAATGTATTTGTGTCTGGGATCTAAATTGAGTCCCTTACAGAGAGCATATAATTGGATTGAATTTTTTTTTTTTCTGCCAATCTGTCCTTTGACTGGAGACTTAATCTACTTACATTTGAAGCAATTACTGATAAAAAAGCACTGACTTCTGTCACTGTGTTGTTTTCCACGTCTTCTAGTTTTGTCCCTCATTTCCTGCATTACTTTAGCGTTTAGCTGACTTTTTGTTGTGAAATGCTTAAGTTCTTTCTCGTTTCCTTGTGTTTATATTCTATAACTGTTTTCTTTTTGGTTACCATAGAGATTACATTTAACATTCTAACGTTGTAACACTTGAATTTGAATTTAAACCAGCGTAGAGGTGCACGGATAGCTCAGTCAGTAGAACATGCAACTCTTGATCATGATCAAGGGGCCATGAGTTCAAGCCCCATGTGGGGCATAGAGATTGCTTAATTAAAAAGAAAAAAAAAATTTTTTCATCTTGAATTTATACCAGCCCAACAACAATAATACAAAATCTCTTCTCGTTTCCAGCACTATGCCCCCCGTTGGTTATCACAAAATTGTAACTTAATACACAGTGCTCAAAAACACGAACTGATAATTCTTCTAAATAAATTGGTCTCTTAAGCAGAAAATGTTTTGGATTTACAAACCAGTTAATAATAATTAACTTTTAGACCATTGTACATAGTCACGTACAAAACAAAAAGTGAAGTCACAATCCACTGTTACAATAATACTAGCTTTTATACTTGCCCATATATTTACCTTTATGAGACCTTTATTTTTTCATACTGCATCGAGTTACTGTCTAGTGTCCTTTCATCCCACTTTGCAGGACTCCTGTGAGCAGTTCTTGCCCGCAGATCTATCGGAAACAAATTTCCTCAGCTTCTGTTTATCTGGGAATGTCTTGATTTAATCCTTGCTTTTAAGGAGGATTTTACCAGATACAGACTTCTTGATAGACAAAAAAATTTTTTATCACTTTAAATACCCTGGCCCACTGCCTTCTGGACTCCAAAGTTTCTGATGGGAAATCTGCTAACTGCCTTATTGAGGATCCCTTGATTGTGATGAGTCGTTTCTATTTTCCTGCTTTCAAGATTCTTTGTCCTTGGATTTCATAAGTTTGATTATACTGTGTGTCTGTGTAGGCCTCTTAGAGTTCACCCTACTTGGAGATCACTGAGCTTCTTGGATGTTTATATCCATGTTCTCCATCAAGTGTGGGAAGTTTTCAGCCATTATTTATTCAAATATTCTCTCTGCTCACGTCTCTCTCCTTCTGGGACTCCCCACGTGTGTACTGGTCTGCTTGATGATGGTCAACAGGTCCTTCGAGCTCTGTTCACTTTTCTTCAGTCTTTGTCCCTTCTGTTTCTCAGACTCTGTAATTTCAGTTTTCCTACCTTCACATTCATCAATTCTTTTTTCAGCCAGCTCGAACCTGCATTTGCATTTGAATTCTTCTAGTGAGTTTTCCATTGTGAAATACAAGTTATTGTACTCTTCAGCTCCAGAATTTCCTTTCTGTTTTTAGGTTCTTTCTCCTTATTCCTAGTTCCATTTTATTCACACATTATTTTCTTGGTCTAGAGATCTGTTGTCAGGTCTTTTTCAGTGACCGTTTCTGTTATTTATTTCCTTTGAATGGGCTATACTTTCCTGTCTCATTGAATGCCCTGTGATTTTTTTTTGTTAAAAACTGGACATTTGAATCTAACGATATGGCAATTCTGGAAAAGAGATTCTCTCCCTTTCCCAAAGTTTGAGGGTTTTTTGTTACTGTTTTTATTTTGGCTGTGATACACTGTCTCTGTGTCAAGCATCAGCCTGAAGTATAAACAAGCTCTTCTCAGCTTGTTTTCTAATTTTACCCATAAATGTGGCTGTTTTTTAATGGCCGGCTCCAAAAATGGGAAGAAGAGAAAAACTAAGGGAAGGAAAAAAGATGCTGGCCCTGGAAGTCCCCTGGAGGGGGAGGGTGCCACAGCAATGGCCATCCCCCTCTCGGTCTGCACCACTGCGATCAGCACACAGCTCCAAGACATTTAGAAGACAGGGTCCCTTGTGCCCACTGTGGGTCACACAAGCTGTCTGCCAGTGGCTCCAAAAACTTGTGCACAGTTGCCTGCCAGGAGGCTGATGGGTAGGGGACAGGTAGCTCTGAAATGGACTGAAATGAACCACGATTTACCTTCCAAGCCTACCCCTAGAGCTTGCAAGCCTTGCAAGGAACTGCAGTATAAAACACAGTAGTTACATCAGATTTTGCTGGTTCAGTTGTTATCTAGGTGTGGAGGGGTCTCCTGGTGCTTCCTACTCCACCACCTTCCCTGAGTCCTCCCTTCTTTAGTTTTTTACCACTTGGTTTTGCCTCTCTAAACAATACAGCACAACTGTGCCTGGTTTTGAACCTATATAGCTGAAATCACATGCTATATTCTATTTCAACTGTTTTCTTTCACCTTATCTTCTTTATAATGGATTAATGCTTTTGCATGTAGTTGTAATTCTATCCACAGTCATCACTCTATAGTATTCTAATGTATCTGTTAACCGTAACTTATTTATCCATTCTATTAACAAAGGGCATTGGGACTGTTTCAAACTCTCAATGCTCACGAACACTGCGGTACACATAAGCATAATCTTCTCTAGGCCGTACACCCAGAAGCCAAAGTTTTAGGGTATGCATATTTGAACAAATTCATTCTCCCACCATCGAAATATGAGGTTTTTCCTTGCTCCACACTGACACTAACCACGGTACTGTCAGATGTTTTTGCCAGGTCATCCAGTATAACGTGGCATCCCAATGCTATCTGACAGGTGTACCTTGTACCCTGTTATGTAATGCTTCCCTTTACTATGCTCCACAGATACTATGTTCGTTAGGAATTGAAGGTCTAAAGGCAACACTGTACTCATCAAGTCTACGGCACCATTTTCCCAACACTTGCAGTATTTCAAAGTTTTTCACTTATCACTGTATTTGTTATGGTGATCTGTGATTAGTGATTTTTGAGCTTTCTGTTATAATTGTTGGGGCACCACAAACCAGGCCCTTAAAAGATGGTCAAGTTAACGAATACACGTTGTTGTGTGTGTTCTGACTGCTCTATTGTCCAGCCACTCCCCCATCTCTCTTCCTTTCCTCTCAGGCCTCCCTATTCCCTGAGACACAAAAATATTTAAATCAGGCCAAGTAATACCCTTACAGGGGCCTCTAAGTGTTCATGTGAAAGGAAGAGACACACATGATATCCACTTTATATCAAACGTTGGAAATGATTAAGCTTAGTAAGGAGGGCATGTTGAAAGCCCAAATGAGCAAAAAGCTAGGTAGGCCTCTCGCATCAGCTAGCCAAGATGTGAATGAAAAGGAAAAGTTCTTAAAGGAAATTATTGTTGCTTTGGAGAAAGTTGTAGTGCTCTGGCTAGAAAATCAAAGCAGCCACAACATTCCCTGACACCAAAGCCTAATCCGGAGCAAGGCCTGAACTCTCTTCAACTCTAGGGAGGCTGAGAGAGGTGAGGGAGCTGCAGGAGAGAAGCTTGAAGCCAGCAGAGGTGGGTTCATGAGGTTCAGGAAGCCACCTCTAGAGCCTAAGAGTGCCAGGTGGAGGCACAAGTGCTGACACAGAGGCTGTAACGAGTCACCAGAAGACGTGGCCGCGTTAATTCACGAAGGCGGCTCCAGGGAACAACGGACCTTCCTGTGGAAGAAGACGCCATCTAGGGCTTTCCAGCTAGAACGAAGTCAGTGCCTGCCTTCAAAGCCTCAAAGGACAGGCTCACTCTCGTTAGGGGCCGATGCAGCTGGTGACTTGAAGTTGGAACCAATGTTTATCTACTAGTCCGAAAACGCTGGGGCCCTTCCGAACGACGCGACATCTGCTCTTCCCGTGCTGGGACGGTACAGTAACACAGCGCAGACCTGTTTACAACGTGGCTTACTGAGTGTTTTCAGACCACTGCTGAGACCTACTCCTCAGGAAAAAAGATGCCTTTCCAAACATCACTGCCCACTGACAACGTACGTAGTCGCCCGGAGCTGCGCAGAGGCGTACGACGGGATTCTACTGTTCTCAGGCCTGCTCACACAGCGGCCGTCCTGCAGCCCGTGAACCCAGGAGTCGTTCTGACTTTAAGTCTTACTACCTAACAGACACATTCTATCAGGCTGGGGATTCCTCTACTGGGATCCGGGCAAAGTAAACTGAAAACCTTCTGGAAAGAATTCACTATTCTGGACGCCATGAAGAACACTGTGATTCATGGGAAGATGTGAAAATACCAACGTGAACAGGAATTTGGGGGCCGTGGATTCCAGCCCTCACGGAGGACTCTGAGGGGCTCAGGGGTTCAGGGCAGGAGGCATCTGCAGGTGTGGGGGAACAGCCACAGAACTAGACTTGGAAGCGGAGCCTGAAAATGACGGACGGCTGCAACCTCACGATAAAACCTGAACGGGTGAGGGGCTGCTTCTTACGGAGGAGCAAAGAAAGCGGTTTCCTGGGGTGCCATCTACTCCTGGCGACGGCGCTGTGAAGGCTGTTGAAATGACAGCAAAGGATTTAGAACATGACACAACACAGTCGACAAGGCAGCGGCAAGGGTTGAGAGGACCGACTGCAATTTGGAAAGAAGTGCTTCGGTGGCTGAAAGGGCGTCGCACGCTACAGAGAAATCGTTTGCGAAAAGAAGAGTCGATTGTGCCGATGCATTGTTGTCCTACGTGCAGGACACTGCCAGCCAGCCCCGCCTGCAGCGGCCGCCACCCTGGGCGGTCAGCGACGTCGACGCGGAGGCTGGACCCTCCGCCAGCCGGACCTTTATGACCCACCGAAAGCTGGGAGGACGGTTAGCATCTCTCAGCAATAAAGCTAATTAAGGTATGCGCACTGTGTTTTCAGGAACACTGCACTGCAGACCACAGTAGAGTGTAAACGTGACTTTGACACACTCTGGGAAACCAACACATTCATCTGACTTGCTATTTTGCAACGTTTGCTCTCTTGCGGTCTGGAGCTCAGCCCACACCGTCTCCGAGGTGCACCTGTGCCAGGCATTTTCCTGAGGCTCAACACCTTTTATTACACTTATGTTTTGATGTCTTCATTTGGGAATCCTCTGTCCATTTTTTCATCTGGTGTTTTTCTCAATGAGTTCTGTATTCTACATTTAAGCCCGTTGTCAGTTATTCATGCTGCGAATATCTTCTCTACTCCGTGGTTTGCCTTTTTGTTTGTTAATGATGATAAACTGTTCTTCTTTCAATAAAGAGGAAGAAGCTGGGAATTTTAAAGGAGTCAAATTTATCGATATTTTCTCTTGTGTTAGAGCATTACGTGGCCTGGTTAAAATACTTCCTTAGGGTGGGACATGAAGGAAGATGTGCGATTAAATTATCCTCTAGAGCTGAAGAAAACATTTATGGTCTGGGTGATGATGGTCCTCCCGCCGAACACGCGGCGTGCCAGCAGCACGGGCCGGGGCCGAGGCCTCCTGGGATGTATGGCCCGCGGGCAGGCCGCCCCGGGGAGCACGTCGCACGGAGAGCCAGCTCTGGCGGGTCCAGGACCCCAACCCTCATCTCTTCGGCCCTGAATTTGCCAAACGTGCACTTCCACCTCTCAGATTCCTCTTCTTCATCGGCAAGTACCCCAGCCAGCCCGGGACGGGGGCAGCTCCGGGTCCCTTCTCTGCGGCACATCAGTTCACAAGCAGTGAGGTTTCCCGACTACCTGTCCTTCAGAGGGAAGCACAGGATGCCGGGAGATCGCCGAGGAGAGGGCTCTTCGGGGGTGAGGAGTGATGAGTGGAATGTAAAGGACGACGGACAGAAAAATGTGTAAGATCCACACTGCAGGAGGGGCAGCGGGATCTCGAGAGTAAGCAGGACGAGGCGGCAGAGGCTGCTGGACGGCCCAGGAGCCACGAGAGGACACTGGCTCTGAAACTAAGAGGGAAGTAAGGTGGCTCTACTGACCACTGAATCAAAATCAAAAGAAACACCAGTCATTACCTGCAATCTGTACCGAGCCGTCTTCTCCAAGAAGAATGTTTCCAGCTTTCACGTCTCTTTAAGAAAAAAAGAAAAAGTTACATATTAAAAAACACCTATTCTTTGGAGCCACATCATTTAACCAATTGTTTCTTGTTTTCGCACAACACTGGCAATATTTAAATTCTCCATTTTGCATGAAATGTTTACTGTTTACTATAAAATCTAGAAAACCCTATGTGATGAAATACTTGTTTGGAATAACAGTGGCCAAAGACTGTAACCCTCACCTACTGTCACCTAATTCTACTTTTTGAAATATATTAATTAAAAACTATTTTTTAAGTGTATTTATTTTGAGAGAGAGTGAACATGAGCGGGGTAGGGGCAGAGAGAGAGGGGGGAGAGAGAGCATTCCAAGGCTCGAACTCACAAACCCTGAGATAATGACCTGAGCCGAACCAAGAATTGGACACTTAACCAACTGAGCCACCCGGGTGCCCCAAAATATAGTGATTTTTTCCCACAACTTAATACATGGTCAAAATTTTTATTTTTTGAAAAAGAGGGTGAGTGCACAAGTACACTAGAGGGACAGAGAGAGACTCTCAAGCAGGCTCCCCGCTCAGCACAAGAGCAAGACGAGGGGCCTGATGCCACGACCTCGGGATCATGGCCTGAGCCGAAATCAAGTCAGACACTCCACCGACTGAGGCATCTAGGCGCCTCTCAGAACTTTTAAATGGTATGTGGTTAAAAACAGGGCCTATCCTATGCCTGAGACAGAAAGATAGATATAAATTATTCAAACATCTGTATATTTTTATTAGTAACTATTTCTAACTCAAATAGTACACATGCACACATTCTCATTATAAAAACCTAAGCATCACTGAAAAGCCCAAAGTCCCTCTGACCACCATTCTCGAGTCTACGACTGCCTTGGCAGTCTTCAAATATTACCCGTCTAGTCACTACAGCGTGCTCCTGGGACCTATCTGGGCTTTTCTCCCAACAGAACGACATTATCCCATCCACTCAAAGCTACAGCTTGTTTTTCTCTTGCAACAATGTGTTAGCGGTACCTGGCAAGATTTAAACTCCTCAGGGCCTATGAGTAGGAAACCCACTTCTTTTTTTTTTTTTTTT
>CM053573.1:148632821-148662126 GCA_028646485.1 Cryptoprocta ferox
CTTTGTAGATTTTGGATACTAGCCCTTTATCCGATATGTCATTTGCAACTATCTTTTCCCATTCCGTCGGTTGCCTATTAGTTTTTTCGATTGTTTCCTTTGCCGTGCAGAAGCTTTTTATCTTGATGAGGTCCCAATAGTTTATTTTGGGAAACCCACTTCTTGATACCCTAGAAACCCGCCACCCATGTACGAGCAAGGGGGTCACTGCAGCACTGTTTGCAGTAATAAACCAAACATGGGAACAACCTAGAAGGCGAACAACAGCAGAAAGGCTGAACTAATTTTGTTACAGCCACGAAATGGAGTAAGGTCCATCGACATGCTACGACTCGAAACACCCCCTCGTACACACCCACTAAGCGAACCAATCAAAGGAGAGAACAGCGCATTCTGTAGGGCATCACTGATATCTCTCTCACACACACACACACACACACACACACACACACACACACACACACTTTACATTTATTCCAAACGGAGAGTAATGAACGGTTCCTCCTGTGGAGAGGAATGGGTTTGGAATCAAGGCAAACAGTGTTTGAATATCTTGCGGAAATGTGATCATGTATTTATTTCGTCATTAAAAGTAAATAGATAATTAAATCAAAAAACAGAGCCAGTCTTTGAAGCTAGACAAGAAAGAGCAGGGCTTGCTCACGGAGGAAGGCTTTGTCGTGAAAAGGGAGCCCGTGAAAAGTACAACACTTCATCCTTTCCCTATTCGTCCTCTCCTTTATCTTTAGATCATAACCATTCCTCAGGGGGGAAAAAAAATCAAGGAGCGCCTGGGGGGCTCAGTCGGTTGAGCGTCCGACCTGGGCTCAGGTCATGATCTCACGGCTCGTGGGTTGGAGCCCCGTGTTGGGCTCCATGCTGACAGCTCAGAGCCTGGACCTGCTTCAGATTCTGTGTCTCCCTCTCTCTCTACTCCTCCTCCACTCGTGCTCTGTCCCTCTCTCTAAAATAAACATTAAAAACATTTTTTTTTAAATCAACAATAGTTTCACAACTGTGTACAGCAGCCTCACCACACCACAACATGCAACACTTCCTGAACGCACAGTGACGCAGGAGGCGATCCTGCTACTGAGGACTTTGCTTACACCTCCGAGCGACTTACGGGACATTTCCCCAGAGGCTGACTTCGAGCAGAAGCTCGTTACGTCTACTCTACAAACATAACATCTCTGACTCCAGGTACTATGAATAGGAGAAAATTGAGGACCTTCCCTTCTCTTGGTGACAAAAACCATCCGAGTCAAGCACGAACCTTTAACTCCCTTTTCTGAGCTCATCTGGAATGACCTCTAAAACTCAGAAACTGGACGGTTTAGTCACTCCCCCTCTGTGTCTCTGCAGCAGGCTGTCACACGGCGTTCGCCCAGGTGACAGAAATGCGAGCCTATTCTGCGGGCTGTCTTTCCGCACGAGCTAAGGTCTGGGCCTGGACCTTCGTGGGTTTCTGCATCACCTGCACTCACCAAGCATACGACGAGCACACAGGACGCATCCCCCAGATAGTCACCGAACGTATTTAAATAACTAAATAGGAGACAACCTCCTTATTAAACCCCCTTCTGGAGAGAAGTGGAGGTAGTAAATGACTGACTGACTGAATGAATAAATAAATAAATCCAACTAAATACCAAAATAAAACTTGACTATTCCCTTCCCACCGCCCCAGACCCCAATTTCCACCTCCTAACTCTGTTCCAAATGTTGGGGTCATACCCTAACGCACCGCAGCCAGACAAGACAGCCCAGCTACCCAACGACGGGAGGCCCAGCTGCGGTCTCGGTGTGCAGTGAAACACTGTGAAGAGCAACGAATATATGAACTAATATGGAAACATCACCAAATATTTTCTTAAGTGAAATAATACTACGTATGTATGCTGCCATTGTCTGTTTTTTTAGGCAGGAAAAAAAAAAGAAAAAGAGGGATATACGTAGGTTTCTACTGGCATAAAATCTCTCTCAGAGGAGTCACCAGAAAATGGCAAGAAATGGTTCCATTTGGACCAGGATACTAGAGGTTCAGGGAGAGAAGACTTTTTAAAAAATACTTTATTTTTTAGAACGATTTTGGATTTGCAAAGCAATTGAGAAGAGAGTGCAGAGGGATTCTCGGTCCCCACCACTAACGCCTTCCATCAGCGCCATACTTGTACCACGTTTCGTGAGACCAGTATCGATGCATGGGTCTGAAAGTCCACGGTTTTTTAAAGTTTTTACCTAATGTCCCTGTTCTGTCCCTGGATCCCTGCAGGAGCCACACTGAGTTTGGTGATGTCTCCGCAGGCTCTGCTGGTCTCTGACAGTTTCTTTGACTTTCCTCGTGTTTGATGACCTCGACAGCTCTGAGGAATGACGGGCAAGTACTTTGCAGGGCGCCCCTGCAGAATTCCCCCCATGATCAGACCATGAAGCTTTGGAAGGAAAACCACGGAAGTGAATGCCATTTCCATCACATGGTACCAAGGTACGTGGTATCAATATGATTCAGCACACTTGATACTGACAGACCTTTAATCATCTACCGTTTTGTGCTTTTAGAATATTTAAGCCACGTGTATGTGCTACCTAATCAAATACTGTTTTACACAAGTTTTTGTCTTTCGTAAGTGAAGAGACAGTAATCCGTTTTCAGAGGAGCCTGCACGTAGGGCGACTACGTCTCCTGATCAGCCCCTCCGACAATCCTGGTCCCACTGGAGACCAGGGTCCAGTGTGCGGGGCAGCTTCCAGGAGTAAGAGCAGGAGAGTATCGTGAAGCTCAATGCTCTCTGCACAGCCAAACACACCAGTCCGTCCTCCTGTGCAACGGGACAACCCACCTTTCAAGGAAAAGATTTGTCACTAGATAACCTGGAAATCCATAAAGTCCTTAAGAAAACAGCCGTTTTCACTCTGCCACAAATAGCAAGCGACCCAGCAGTCCAACAGCAAACCCAGCATCCATTCTTACGCAAGAAGGAACAGTGAGTCTTGATTTTCACAGCTTAATGCCGTTTCTCACATGTCACTGCACCAAAGTTACAAATTCCTTGTAAAATTTATTCCTTGTAAAAATAATATGAACATCATATTATTCATAAGGAGCCCCTTTAAAATTTTTTTTCAAAAAAGGAATATCATAGAAAGAAGTAAGAAAGAACAGTGAGTTTTTTCACAGCTTAATGCCGTTTCTCACATGTCACTATTGCACCAAAGTTAGAAATTCCTTGTAAATTTAAAAGGAGTATCACAGACATGCTGACTCTTTCATCAGCACACGGCACAAGCTATTGCCCGTAACATGTTTATGACTCATCAATAGGCACAGTTTGTGGAAAACTTGAAAAAGGTCTAGAGAAGCAATGAAACAAAATGAAAGCTGGAAAACCCACTACATTTTAAGCATCTTTAACTGACCGACTAGCCAACATTTCTGCTGGGCCCAACCTCTTTGATGGGAAAAATATTGGAGCAGGTGGATACAGAGAGCAAAGTGCAAGTCGAATTCAGAGGCCTGTTCACCCCAGTTAAAACCTCTAAAGCCGAGAGGGTGGGCGGGAGCACAGTGAAGACGGAGGAAACTTATTTGATGCGATCCGCCAGCGTAACCCACGAATGTAGCCAAAATGAAGACGAGGAGCGGCGAAACCTCCTACCCAGGTGCAGCTGTGGCCCAGGAAGGCCGCCCCCCAAGCCCGCTGAAGTCTCAGCAGCTCGCAGTGCGGCGTGGCTGCCGCCGTGTGAGCAGCGGCCCTCAGCCTTCGCTGCACGTTACCGTCGCCCGGGGAGCTTCTAAAGGTCCCAGTGCTGGGCGCCTGCTGGCTCCGTCGGTCGAGCGTCGACTTCGGCTCAGGTCATGATCTCGCGGTTCACGAATCTGAGTCCCGGGTCGGGCTCTGTGCTGACAGCTCGGAGCCTGGAGCTGCTTCGGATTCTGTGTCTCCCTCTCTCTCTGCCCCTCCCGCTCTCTCTCTGTCTCTCTCTCTCTCAAGAATAAATAAAACATTAAAAAAATTTTTTTAACTCCCAATGCCAATGCCTCATCTCAGGCCAACTGTCTTGCAATGGATCCAGGAATCAGTACTTATTACAGTTTCCTAGGTGATGCCAGTATGTAGCCAAGGTTGAGAGTCTCTGTGTTAAAGTGTGAACATAAAGAACCCATTCCAGCCACATGGCGAACTACGTACGGCAGACAGTCTTTCGTCACTACTGCCCGGGCCTTTGCTGCAAAACCCAGCATTCCCCTGCTACACACACGAAGACATGCTGGATACGTTAGGAAGGGACATCGTCACGGAGCTGAACGCGAAATAAAACGACGCTTCAGAAATGAAAGCGACACTCAGAGCCAGGCCGGTAAGCCCTGGGAGAGAGAAGACCAGCTGGCCCCAGTGGCGAGGACCCTGGGGCTTCCTCGGGACTGGCCCGGGGTAGGGTTGAGAGTACGACTGAGACCCCGGCACGAGACCAGGAGCCTGCGAAGAATGAGCCGCAGCGGAAGACACCTTAGCGGGAGTAAACTAGTACAGCCACGTTAGAATAAGACGTAACTGTCTTTAATACAAAAGCATTTCTAGGCATAAAGAGGGCCCTTACAGAATTTAAAACAAAGGAATAATTCACCAGGAAGAGAACGATCCTGAAAGGGCCACTGCATTGCAGGGCTCGTCACGCACCTCTGGCTTCCGCTGCTCTGACCGAAGTCAGCTCGTTCTGCTCGGGCTGCTGTAACAGAAGGGCCACAGCCTGGGGAACCTACACAACCAGCACTTACTCCTCACAGTGCTGGGGGCCGGGGGTCCAAGATCGAGTGGCAGATCTGGTGTCTGGGGAGGGTCCACCTCCTGGCTCAGACGTGTGGGAGTGCGGACAGCAGCGACTCCACGTGTGGCCGTCCGTTCTGCCCGTGGCTGCACAACGACCTCCCTCGGGGCCCCGGGCTCCAGGGCCCGGGGGGGTCGATGCGTGCCCTGACCAGATGCAGGGGGGCTCGTTCGGACCTTCCCCCCGGTGACACACACGGAGAGTGCCGCTTTAGAGAACTGCGCTTTGACGTGCCTCCCAGGCCCCGCACGGCGCGGGAAGTGTGGGTCAGGACGGGCCTGGGCGGTGATGGAGGCGGAGGAGAGCTGCAGAGCTGCTTGGCTCGTCAGGCCCACGCGCTCCGCGTCGCTAAGTTGCCCCAAATAAAACTCGGTGAATGGTGTGGAGTGACTGTCGACGTTCGTCATTCTCAAAGTGCCTTCTCAGCGTGGAGGCAACATTACTGACGCCCCTCCACCTTCCAACAACGATCGTTTCACTGTCTCGCAGGGCAGACGGAGCACGGGAGTTCCCCGGGGTCTCGCAGGGACGTTAATCCGTGACTTACTCACATTCCAAAGGCCCCACCTCCAAACACCACCAGGACGGTGGTGAGTGTCAACACACGACTCCTGACGACCCCCAAACCCCCAAGCCGCAGCACTCCGCTCCGGGTACCCGACGGGCTGTCCTCCCGCTGCTGCCGTCCAGACCCTCTGTTTGCGTGTCGAGCTCAATTACAACGTGCCCACTGACAGATCTTCATGTTCGTCTTCACCGACCGCGGTGCGTGGTTTGGAAGTTGGGGACCATTATCTCTTCCAGTATTTTTTTGGTCTCTTTTACTCATTTAGCTAAATGAGAGCTGATATATGTATGCGCAAAGTAGATGTTACGGTCATCCAAAACTGAGCAGACACTGAATTTGTGCCTCAACTTGATGCGAATCTACTCATTGCTTTCTAAAAGCGACGAGTGCCCTTACTGTGTATTTCAGTGTGTATTTTGGGTTAATTTCCTATTAACTATATAAAGTCTGTATATGTAAGGTTTTAGGAAAAAGAATGTGCCGTGTTCTGAAGTGAACACTTTGACTTTTAAAATAGGGATTGGATATATTAAATAAGAGATAACACATAGTATCTATTTAAATAACTCCAGCGGCAGATCTGAATTCTACTGAGTTAGCAACTAAAAAATATAACTGATACTGAACCACTGCATACCCAGCTCCATGCGTAGCACAATCTTTCTTTCCTGGCAGGTTTTGGAAGCCCACTGCCTAAATTAAGGTCCCAGCTATGTCACTAGGTGGAGGGTCTTTAGCTAATTTCTTATCTCTCTTTGCCTTGGTTTCCTCATCAGTAAAATGGGGATGGAAGCACCTACGTCTGAGGTAACTGTAATTGTAAAGACTAAATGAGATCACGCAGAGGACGCACTTAGAATGCCATATAGCACACGAGTTTCAGTGAATGCTCAGCACGACTGTCTACACCAGAGGTCAGCAAACGTTTTCCTAAAGGCCCCGAGAGTAGATATGTTGGGCTCTGTGGGCCAGCTGTCCTGTCACCGATACTGTGTTCTCACAGTGCTCAAGTGGCCACGGACAACCTGTAAATGACTGGGCGTGGCCGTCTCATTGCTTTTACAACACAGGCATAAGGCTGTATGTGTCAATCACTGATGATCTACGTGCCCACAGAAGATGGACCGATTCTCTCACAGAACAGTCAGCGTAAGTGACATCAGGCCAGCACGGTGAGCCCTAGGACCAGGGAGTCAGGCTCCTTCTGTGCTACTGCTTTCCGTCCCCGAAGCTCTTGCCTCACAGTCCAGGATGGCTCATCACCACCACCACATCTCAATGGAAGGAAGGAAAGGGGAAACGGAGGTTATGCCACTTTCGATTAGCAGTGGTTCTCGGGCCATCAGGCCACGTCTGGAGACATCTCTGGTTGTCACAGTGTGTGTGGGCGATGAGGGGGTGCGACTGGCATGGTAGCAGTCGGGGACGTTGCTAGATCCTACGCGGCCGAGTTCAGCCCCTGCAACAAAGCGCTGTCCAGCCCACACGCCCGTAGGGCCGGGGGTTGAGAAAACCTGGTGAGGGAACACTGGGAAGCGGTACACATTTCTGCTCTCGCCACGGTGGCTACAAACTCATTCACGCAGTTGTAGCCGGCCTGCTTAGGAGGCTGGGAAATGTTGCCTTTCTTCTGATGGTCGTATGCCCAGTAAAAATGTGTTTTACGTTTTTTTAATTCAAAAAGAAGAGGAGACACATTGGGGGCCAATTAGCAGTTTCTGGCACTTTTTTCCCTACAAGACTGACAACCATGAAATCAGAACTGAGGAATTAAGCGAATTATGGTCGTTGACAGCATGAAGGGGTACACCCAGAGGGTCACCACCGTCCAGAGGTTAGGAGTCCTGTTTCCAGCGCACCTTTCCCTCTTGCCAGGGCAGGAAATACATTCCCAAAGGCCACTCTTCAGTCAGGTCCTTTCAGTCATCTGTTAACACATTCTTTTAACTAGGTACAAAATGACGCGATACAATTTTAAAGGAAAAATCCTATTGTCCTAAGAATATACCTTCAGTGTTTCCAAGATTTCTAGTTTATATATTACTCCTTAGAGTCAACTGTTCTCCTTCATAACCATAGAAAGAGTATTTTTCTTGACAATACGAAAGCTGGTTGGAGAATTTAGACAACTAGAAAGCATTATTCATTTTTATCTAAGGTAAGATACTTTTATAAATGGCGATTTCGCTGGTATATGTTAATTTCTTTAAAATGGCGCTATTGTCAGAATAACCTAACTAAGGGTTTGCGTGTGTGTCCATGTGGGGGTGAGGAGAGAACTTGCTTTTCCCCTCCATATTCTGATCCATTCCTTAAACCCTCCGTTTTAGAACTTGATAGCTGTCTGATCTTTGATCAGTTGCTTTTCTGGACCTTTGTTTATCTATTTGCTGAGAGATTTGGGTTAAGTAGGTGATTTTTAAAAAATTGAGCTTTGGGGCACCTGGGTGGCTCAGTTGGTTGAGCGTCCGACTTCAGTTCAGGTCATGATCTCGCGGGTCGTGGGCTCGAGCCCCACACTGGGCTCACTGTCAGCCTATCAGTGCAGAGCCCACTTCTGATCCTCTGTCTCCCTCTCTCTCCCTCCCCTGCTTGCGCTCTCCCCAAAATAAATAAATATATATAAAATATTTTTAATAAAAGTTGAGGTATAACTGACAAAGAAAATTGTAAGATATTAAAGTGTATAATGTGATGGTTTGATATACGTACACGGGGGAAAGGATTCTTCCCATCAAGATAATTAACACGTCTACCACCTCATGTATTTACTTTGTGGGTTTTTTCAGTGAGAACACTTAAATTCTACTCTCTTAGCAGGACTTACTCATCTTACAACCGAGTTCGTACTCTTTCACCAATCTCTCCCTATTTTCCCTATCCTACCCCCACTCCCTGCCCCGGCAGCCCCTTTCCTACTCTCTGTTTCAAGGAGTTCAACTTTCTTTTCTTTAGATCCTACACAGAAGTGACACCAGGCAGCATCTGTCTTTCTCTTTCTGGCCTAATTCACGTAGCACAGTGCCTTCCGGGTTCATCCATATTGCCACAAACCACAGGATTTCCTTCTTTCTTTATTTTAATGGCTGAGTAATACTCCACTGTATATAGGCCACATCTTTCTCCATTCATCCATCAACGGACACTCCGGTCGTCTCCGCAGCTTGGCGCACTCCCCCTGTGCACACACCCAATTCCAGGATCATGTGGTAGCTCTACTTTTCATTTTTCTGAGGAAGCTCCGTGCTGTCTCCCATGGTGGCCGAATCAGTTCGTGTTGCCACCATCAGTGTACAAGGTTCTCTTTCTCCGCGTCCTCACCCAGGCTCTTAACTCCCGTCTTCCTGAAAACAGATAGCCTAACAGACGTGGGACGACTTCTCACTGTGGTTTGACTGCATTTCCCTGAGGCTTCCTGAGGCTGAGCGCCTCTTCTTGCGTATCGTTGTTGGGAAAGTGTCTACCTGGAGGCTTGCCCATTCTGGAATTCGGGTATGTGGGAGTTTTCTGTACGAGTTCCTTGTATATTTTGGATATTGACCCCTTATCAGAACACGTGGTTTGCAAATAGTTTCTCCCATTCCATAGGTTGCTTTTTCCTTTTGTTGACGGCTTCCTTGGCTGTGAAGGAGCTTGTTGGTTTGGTGCTGTCCCACGTATTTCCTTCTTCTTTTGCTGCCTTTGCTATTGGTGTCACATCCAAAAAAATCTGTGTTTCATGTATTCCCGTTCTGATCTTTTAATTTACTTCCTTCTGCTAACTCTGGGCTTAGTTTGTTCTTAATTTTCTTTTCTAGTTCCTTACAGGTAGGTGATTTTTAAGATTACAATCTTGTGTCTCCCATCTTTTTTCCGCCTTTATTTTAACTGAGCATTTTACATGATTCCATTTTCCTCTCCTCTCTTGGCATATCAATTTTTCTTTCTTTTTTTGTGGCTGCTAACCCAAGTCCACTTTCAAAGCGCACTATACG
The DNA here is from genome assembly GCA_028646485.1 of Cryptoprocta ferox. Taxonomy (NCBI): domain Eukaryota; kingdom Metazoa; phylum Chordata; class Mammalia; order Carnivora; family Eupleridae; genus Cryptoprocta; species Cryptoprocta ferox. The sequence goes on from CM053573.1 coordinate 148,642,194, forward strand.
ACTTCTCTGAGTTTTCTTTTAGTCTCACATACCCTGGACTGGGCACCACAAAGTCTTGCAACCCAGAATCATCAACAGGCATACACGACAAACAAACAAAACAAAAATAAAAAAATCCTCCAAGCCTGCTCTCTGCGGCCAAAGGAGCAGAAAAGGGGCAGCCTCGCACAGACCTAGCAAAGAACCCACAGCTGGAGTTGCAGGCTGGCCCACTATGCCGGAACCACAGGTTTTAAATGAAGACCAGATGGGAAACGCCATCCTCCACCCCACACCCACTGCAGCAGGTGGGCCCGCACTGCCCACACCGGCAGCGCCAACAGCCCAGGCAGCATCTCGGGCCCTCAAGCCAGCTGTAGACAGCAACCCAGGCCCAGCACTCCGTGGCACTCCACACGGTGGCAAAGGACAACCCAGGCCCGGTGTCTTCCAAGTGTCCACCCAGCAGCAAAAGGTGGCCCAGGGAAAAGCCTTCATCCCTATAGGCAGTACCAACAGAGAATGAATGGGAGCCCCACGGGCACCCAGTGGCCCGGGCCACAGGATGGGCTCAATGCTTCCACATGAGTCTGGGATTACCAGAACAAATGAAAGATAGAAAATCTCAGCAAAGAAATAAAAGTGATAAAAAAAAGAATCAAATTATCAAAAAGATGGTAATAACTGAAATACTCAGTGGGTTCTACAGTAGAACGCAGAGGACAGAATCAGAGCTTGAGAACAGCTAACATTTGTATTAGCAGAGTACCAGAAAAAGAGGAGAAAAAATGGGTTAAAAAACTACCCAAAGATACGATGGCTGAAGATTTTCCCGACTTGGTAAAGGACAAAATCCTACAGATTCAAGGAGTTTGGGAATCTCGAACAGAATATACCTAATGAAGTCCACACCAAGACATCATCATTAAACTTGAGAAAACCAAAGACAAAAACCCTTGAAAGCAGCCAGAGGAAAACGACACAACAGAACACGAGTTCAAATGACACACTTCTCATGTGAAACCACGGAGGCCAGAATTAGGGAGTACAGCACCTTTCAACTGCTGAACAAAAAGCAATGTCAACAGCAAATTCTTATATCCGATGAAATTACCCCTGAAAATGACCAGGAAAAAAAAGCCTGACATGAAGGAGAACCACATCCAGGGACCAAACAGATCTGAGCACCAGAAACCCTCATCATCTGGATCCTTCTTATCTGCACCCAGCAAATGACTAGACACAGCCAGGGATGCTTGGACCATAAGATGATACACAGCTTTCTACATTAAAAAAAGAAAGAAAAAGCTTCAATAAGAAGTTGTTTTACAAAGAGCTTTTAATAATTTGAGAAAATACTCAAGGTAAAATATTAAAAACACACAATAGAAACAACAGACTAAATTATAAACATCGTTTTGTTCTAAACATCTTGTAAGCACATGAAAGAAACCAGAAACAAATATTACAAAATGTCATCAGGGATTGCAATGATTGCCCCCAAAGGAAATTATGCATTCTTCCTGTTTTTGTATTTTCCAATTTAACTAAAATATTGACTTTTTCAATACCTGCTAGCTGTGTCGCTACAACCCTATCCGCAATGTCCTGAAAGCCACGACACCATTCAGAGATTAAGATTAATTCTGCGTAAGAGCCGGGGGTGGCCTCGGCGACGGTCCAGCGCGGCTGCCAGTGCACCCGCACAAGGGAAGAGAGTGGTCGCGCGTACCTGTGAATCTGCCCGTTCTTGTGCAGGTACTCCAAGCCTTCCAGCACTTCTCTGAGGATCGTGGCGATGGCAGCCTCATCCAGCACCCCGCTCTTGTGCTCCCCCTTTGCCACGATGTGCTTAATAATATCTAGAACAGAACCTAAGAGCAGAAGACAAAATTTGCCATCAACTTTTGACTCATTTAATAGAATCCAGAGCCATTTTGAAACCAAACCAATGTAAACTTCTTCACAAACTTAATTGTATAGGAAAGGAAAAAACAGCAAATACAAGGAAATATAGGAGTTTACAATTAATAACTCATTCTCAATTTTAATCTAAAACAGAAAGCACCGTACTATCCAAATAGCAGTATTACACCGGCATTGCCCTTAGACTTTTTAATAAGAATTTGGAAAAGGTGGTAGAGGATTTTTAACCACGTGTGAAGAATCCCTAGGTAACCCTATAACACATTAGCATAAGCTACCATGAACTAATTCAAAGTTTCCGACACCGGAGCAGATTATGCAACACTGTATGATTAAATATATAAAATAGAATCGCAATGCAGGTCAGATTACAGAAGAAATATGGGTTAAAATTAATTTTCAGTTTAATAAATAATAACTAGGGCAGAGAAAAAAATGAAAGGATAAAAACGGCAGTTCTCTCTAAATAACAGCCACGAGGTATTAGCAATCCCACTCTTCCCAGGATCAGAAATCATGCTCCGACTAAAGCTTTCGGGGAGGGAGGGAAAAGACACCTACACAGTAAGTAAAATCATAGAACCTTGACTGCCATACCTAATTATCGTAATAAAAGAGAGTTTGTTAGAGATTTGTAAGATTTCAGGCAATACCATGGCCCATAAAGATCACAGAACCAAAACAAAACAATCTGCAATATTAGAAATCGTGCCAAGAAGTAGAAGGTAACAACTGCACAGAAAAGACTGGGTTTCCATTTCTTGGCACAAGACCTCAATGATCAAGACTAAAATTAAAACACAAACTTATGCTGAAAACTTGCCCTGGTGGGGTGCTTTTATTTTGCACACTCAACAAGAAAAAAATGTACTTCCAAATAGATGGAAAGCAGGGTCTAGATGGAATCCTCCAAAACACGGAGGACAGAACACACATTTACTTCAGCTCCCACTCGAAATCCACTAACTTGATAAAATAGACATCAACCAGGATGAAAAAGAAAGCAGAGAAGATAAAGAAGAGAGACAACAATCATTTTTTTGGAGGAAGGAAAACAGAAAAAGCGAACTAAGCAGAAGAGAGAAATCTGAAGCTCCAATGCCCGTGGAGGAGCACGCCGATCAGGAGACCGCGTATCCCTGAAGCGCACACACGCCAAGGACTACCTCAGGGGAAGTGAGAGGGGACGCAAGGAAAGGGCTGGAAACGGGAAAACTGGCGGAAAATTCAGACAGTGGGGAAGAAGATGCCCACGCTCCTCCTCCTCTCTCTGGGAGCCAGACCACTGCCACTCCCGTGTCCAGCAGGAAGACAGGCAGCGGACTGTGGAGACAAGGCACGAGGGAGGCTCCAGATCCCAGGCGCTGCTCTCTGACACACTATCACACTTTGTCCTCTTTATCGCCGGGATTCACAAGACAGTGACTCACACACGGGGAGGCCTAACGGAGACATTTTGTTCTGCTTAGTTTAATCAATCACATATCAATATCCAAAGCAAAGTCACTATACCAACAGGCCACATGTCTCATTTTTTTGAGAAATCCAGGTCACATAAGAACTGCTTAGTAAGAAGACATTTGTAGAGATGCCAATTGAGTTACATGTTTGTAATGGAAAGAATATCTACAATAAGGAATGCAAAGGGAGAAATTCCTACTAGGAATTAAAAATTAACACAATTTATTCATTCAACAATTTGGCCATATTAATATGCAAGATCTAGAACTGGGTACCACAAAATATGTCAAAATACACACGGCACAACTGTTGACTGTCTGGAAACTTCCAGTCTGGTAGATCAAGAAAATGGAGCAATAAAGACCTAGGGTACATGAAAAGCTATTAGATCTGTATTTTTAAAGAGTTTGAAGCAGGAACTCCTTTTTAAAATCTTAAAAGATTTTTAATGATTTCTCATCACCAATGATCAATGGGGAAGTTAAAGCAGTGCACATCCCCAGTCTAAGATCAGAACATTTTTAACAAGCTATGTAAGAAGCCCCCTCTTTCGTGCCATAACAATTTCTCTTCCATTTCAGTCTCCCAACAGTAATAATTTTTATTGGTGGAGGGATAATCACGCCGCTAAGACCTTTATCTTTAACTGATAAACTTGGTCCTAGAAAGTACCCATTTGTTCATATGATTTCTTCAGCATCTTATAGCGTCCAACACGATGGTGGTGCTTATAACCCTCCCTCCTCAAATGTCAAAATTACATAAAGTCTTCATATCGACTAAGAAAGGTGAAGGTAAAATACGCTAAGCAAAAGAAGACTGCGGATTATCACTGGATGATTCTGCCAACACCTAAAAAGACTTAGGAATAAAAAGGGAAGGCGAAAGCAGCATGCGCAGTCTTACATCCTTGGGCACAATCCGGAAGAGAGATTCTACAGGGACAATCAGATCTCAAACTTTAACACATGAAGGTAGATTAGTGGGCAAACTAGACAGATCTCACAGACTGTCATTCGAGAGATCTGAGGTGGGCCCAAGAAGGTGGTTCTAACACCCGAGGCCACGAGGTGAACCCGGGCCGCTGCAATCTACGCACTTCTCAGAGTAAAAGCAAGCAGACTGGAAACCAAGAGGGCAGGAGTACAAATGTGGCACACAGCAAGCAGTTAAAATGTAGACACCTATTCCAAAGCTCCATCTCCTGTCCGCTTTCCTAGCCCATGGCACAGAGCATTTAAAAAGCAATGCAAAGCTTTTACTGTCCAAGAATATCATTACTAAATATTAAAATAATATTGAAAAAGTAGCAAAGGAGCTGCTGGCTTCAGGCACTTGTGAAGCCTCGTGATTACATCGCTCAAATTATTCAGTCAACATGTTTATTGCCTCAGTTTACTTTGATGAAAAAACGCTCTTTGAATCCAAAATCAGCTCATTTTAGTTACCGGCATTCCTGCCAAGAAGCGTTAACCAGTATTTAGCCACCGGGTTTCGTTCGTGTCTTTCTGAGCCATGGAAGGTTTCAAAGGGGTCAAATTTGCTTGGGCTGAATATTCCATTTCAGACAAACAGACATACCCCTCCACTGCTGCCTGAACAGCCAAAGACGGTCCCTATTACTAATTCCGGGTATTCTACTCGGGTCCTGCTTAGCTCAAAGAAGTTCCCATGCTTGGGGGCGCCTGGGGGCTCAGTCGGTTAAGCTTCCGACTTCAGCTCAGGTCATGATCTCCCGGGTGGTGAGTTCAAGCCCCACGCCGGGCTCTGTGCTGTCGGCTCGGAGCCCACTTCTTATCCTCTGTCCTCCTTCTGCTCTGCCCCTCCCGAACTCGCTCTCCCTCAAATATAAAAATAGGCTAAACTTAAAAAAAAAGGTTCCCATACTTTTTTCATGTTTTAGAAGATGACAAAGTTGACAGCACCTCTAAACAACAAGAGTTCACGAAGACAGTGAACTCAAATTAGATTTCTGCACTGCTACAATTCATCACTCTAAGTCTGACAGGTTAATTCTGTCTTCTCCTTCCAGAAGCTTTCTTAATTACTTTGATTTCTAAAACTCTCACATTGTATTTGGTCTAATAAACTACCCAAATAGCCCTTGAGATCAGAACTGCTTCTAATTTCTGAAGATCAACTAACTTCCTCTAATTTCTGAAGGTTAACTCCCTGTACTAAAATCCCAACATTCAACATCAGAGATTGATTCACAGAAGAATATTACACTTATAAGGAAGCATTAAGAAATGACTATCATACTGACACATGAAACTCAACTTATTTTATCCATGATGTTCACCTGGCTGATAGGTGTAAGAGTGACAGCTGAAATTCAGCTTATGATGTAATTAGCTTATTAAATTCTACATCAGTGCATGTTCTTAAATGAAAAACATGCTTTTGGTTTTTTAAAAAAGTGTATTTATTGAGAGACAGAGAGAGAGTGCAAGCAGGGGCGGGGCAAGGAGAGAGAGGGACGGAAGATTCAAAGTGGGCTCTGCGCTGACAGCAGAGAGAGCCCGATGTGGAACCTGAACTCATGACCCGTGAGATCATGACCTGAGCTGCAGTCAGACACTCAACTGATGAGCACCCCCAGGCGCCCCCATATGCTTTTGTTTCCATGGGGCGCCTGCACGGCTCATCAGTTGAGTGTCCGACTCTTGATTTCGGCTCAGGCCATGATCCAAGGATCACAGCACTGAGACCCAAGGTGGGCTTGGCGCCGAGGGCTGAGCCTGCTTAAGATTCCCTTTCTCCCTCTGCCCCTCTCCCCACTTGCACTCTCTCCCTAAAATAAAAATTGTTTAAAAAAAAGAGAGAAAGTTGGGGGACTGGGGGCTCAGGCAGTTGAGCGTCTGACTCTTGTTTTCAGCTCAGGTCATGATCTCGCAGTTCGTGGGTTTGAGCCCTACGTCGGGCTCCACGTTGACAGGGCCAAGCCTGCTGGAGACTCTCTCTGCCCCTCCCCCCACCCCACGTGCGTATGCATGTCTGCCCTCTCTAAATAAATAAATATTTTTTTTAAAATATGCTCTTGTTTTAAACATTTTGGCTAAAAAGTTGATGCGAAGGAAGGCAGCCTAAACATATTTCTGTTAACTCTGGTTATTTATATTATTTAACTTCTCAAAGGGAGCCTCTGCTTCTCAGTGGTCTCCTCTCACTCTCTGCTCCATCTGCAGGCCCCTGCCATACCCCACCCCTCCATCCTGCCTCCAGAACCTTCTCTGCACGGTGCCCCCTCCCCCTGGATCACTCTCCCATCCTTCCCTGAAACCACTTCGGAGTCCCGCGCTGCCTGGCCGAACAGCAGCTCCTGAGGGAAGTCTCTGTTAACCCCACCACGTCCACTGTCCCTGGAGATGAGTCTCCTGGCACCTGTTCCCATGGCGCCGACGCTTCCCCCCGGTACTCGGCACACTGACGCCAACTGACCTGTACCTTTTCCTCATCGGCCACGAGGCCTGTAACAGCAAGGAACATGATTCACCGATGCGGTGGTGGGAAGTATCTGATGAATGGAGTTTTAATTTTTTTTTTTTTACATTTATTTATTACTGAGAGACAGAGAGAGACAGAGCACGAACAGGGGAGGGGCAGAGAGAGAAGGAGACACAGACTCTGAAGCAGGCTCCAGGCTCTGAACTGCCAGCACAGAGCCCGACGCGGGGCCCAAACTCGCACACCGCGAGATCCTGATCTGAGCCGAAGTCGGTCGCTCAACCGACTGAGCCCCCCAGGCGCCCCTGACGAATAGAGTTTTCATTGAGCCATAAATCTTGGCACCGTTTCTCTGTATTTTAAAAACAGTTTAAAGTTGTGCTCAGTTCTAGCTTTTGTTTTCTAAAGTGTTTAATGTACCTCTTCAGTTTAAACGTTTATTCACTTTATAACTTAAAAAAGGCAAGATTTCATTTTCCTAAAAAAAAGAGGCAATTCTGTAATATTTTTAAGGCTTAGATGCAAGATTACATTGACTCAAAAAAAAAAAAAAAAGGTACGTAATTATAAAAAGAGTTAATGGCTGGAACATGTTTGAAAATGATCTCCCAGGAAATGTGCTGAGTCCTGGGCTGGAAAACTTGGGCACTGTCCCAGGAAACGTGAGAGCAGGAGAGACAGAGAGGGACATTTAACAGACGTCCCACCCAGCTACATGTCCTGCCCCTTCTGAGATGAGGATATATACTCCCGGCAGGAGAAACGGGGATTCCTTAAAAAATATACACGCATTCTGCTCAGGAGTAGCAGAAAGGATGGGCTGGCACACAGGTATGGATGAAAGAATTAAGCAGACAAAGTATTCCTATTCATCAGACGACTTGTTAGCAAAACATTAAAAACTCTGTATTACACATTTTGTAAGTTACAAATAAAAGAAAATTATGCTATAGGTGATCAATAATGAAAGATACGGTATTACCTAATATTCCCATATCTGTCCATACTGAAAGAACCATGCTTGACCACCATCTTGAAAGGTGGCTGGTGTTAGCAAGGATTCGAACCATCATATGAACAGGGCCTTTAACAAAGCAATCCAGTTTCTCCAGTGTGTCACTAATGGGATTGAAACAAAAAGGTGATTCTGGCTACACTGAAAAGCATCAAATAACAAGGGATTATTATTAATGGCTAAATTTCTTGTGCATCTACATGTCAGCACAATTATAGATGCCTGACATACGTCATCTCAATTACTACTCCCCAATACCCTAAAATACAGAAAGGTATCCCCATTTGACAGAAAAGTTAACAGGTTCAAAGAGTTTAAATAGTTTGCCCAGTGACATAAACCTGCTAAGTAGGAAAGCCGGGATTTAATTCTAAAGCCTATGCCCTTTCCTTTATGGCCTCTTCCATTCTAAAATGGAAAATCATGCTCCTGCACAAAATACATATGGAACAAAAACCAAGCAACACAGTGACGGGAAGATTGGGCGGCTCCATCACTCACCAGTCGTCCCGATCTCACCACATGATTCAAATCCGTGATTTGGCAAAATGTCTACTTTACTAATGAGTTGGGCCTTCAGGTAACCATAACAAAATCTATACGTGACAATGGTCTGCTTTTGGCAATCAGCAATACCTACATTTTATTCTAAGGACTCAAGCAGAAATAACTGTATACATACTGCAGGATAAAGCACCATAATTAATCATAGTACTGGGCACCAAAATTTTCTGCGTAAGGGAAGAGAGACTCAACTATAATTTTAAAGAAGTGTCAAAAGTCTATAATGTTAAATTTGCAATGGAAATATTAATTCCAAATCACGATTTTTAATACATTATATTTCCAAGCTGCTCTTTCCATCAGAAGTGGTCACCATGTAGTAGCAATGGCCATGCCCAGCACCTGCTTGTGTTTTCTCCTTGGAGTACGTATGCTTTCTCCCTGGGGTATGTGTGCTTTCTCCTTGGAGTACTGGCTGATTGTAGATCCAGGAAAAGCAATATAAATGTGACCCGAGGAAATCTTGAACCAAAAGCAAGGCAGTAACCAAAGACTGATGGATTCACGTCCAGAGAACACAAGAACAAGCGTAAGGGAGTCCCAGTGACAAAATTTTGGACAACCTGCGCATCCAAAGAAGAGAATAAAACTGCCTGAAAGACACTAAAAATAGAAAATTGCTTGTGTCTATGATGACACTCAAAAAAATAAAAGCCTTACCCAACAGGAAAAAGGGGAAAAAAACCAAACCCTATTTGCTACCATTGGAGGTGACTCTTTACTCTGAAAATTGGTACTTAAAAAAAAGAATCAATTATTTACCTTGCATTTTTAGTAGGAACTACAATACAGATTAATCGAAGAGCTCCAGTCAACGAGGCGAAGTTCCTTTACACAGAAGAATGCCAAGCTCATGAACGCAGAAGCAAGGACGCAATAAGAAAAGTCACCATTCTGCTACCAAACCCGTGACAGAAGAATTCATTCACACAAGGACTGTGAATGGACGCTAAATCAGTGAACCAGAGTCAGGCGGGAGGGGCGCCTGGGGGGCTCAGTCGGTTAAGTGGCTGACTCTCGGTTTCGGCTCAGCTCATGATCTCACGGTTCCTGGGATCGAGCCCCACATAGGGCTCTGCGCTGACAGTGCAGAACCTGTCTGGGATTCTCTCTCTCCTTCTCTCTCTGCCCCTCCCCTGCTCGTGCTCTCTCTCGCTCTCTCTCTCTCAAAAATAACTTTATTTTTTAAACTTTAAAACAAACTTTAAAGAAAGAAAAAAAAAAAAGGTGGGGAACTAGACACTCACAGAGCCCAAGTCCCACTTCACAGATTGCTTGCTAGCAGCAAAGGGGGGAAAAGTTAACTTTTGCACGGTGAGGTCTGGCTGTCACAATCTTAAGCAATCAAAAGGAACATCACCATTAAAGATATAACCAGAAAGCAACACTTCCTGGTGTGATGCACTATGAACGCAGCATCACCCACAAAACACTGTCCACAAATTTCTACCTTACATCAAATCAAGCCTTTAGGTCCAATTTTTAATTTGTAAGAAAGAAAGGGAAACCAATCAAGTTAAATATCACCAGGACGAAAACAGCCAGATCAATCCAAAATGGGGGCTGTTCTACAAGAAGTTATTGTCAGACCCTTCAGACCAGAACCTTCGACGAGTTTCTGCCACGGCCCAAAGGGAGCTGCAAGGGACCATGGGAGATTTAGAGAGCTTTAAGAGGCATGGCCACCAAACGCGACGTGTGAAACCTGTCTCGGCTCATACCCTGGCATCGTTAGCAGACAGCACGGTCTCAGTACCTCCTGAGATGGAAACGTTCATGAAAACCAACCAGGACAGAAAACCACAGAATACTTTTACTAACTTCCCAAGCGACGGAAGTTAGCATCTCACCGAACTCTACTCACCTCCACTCAGCAGCTTCATGACTAGCCACAGCTCATCCTTTACCACAAAGGACGTGTAGTAGGACACAATATTAGGATGGTGGCACTGACTCATGGCTTGAATTTCTTTCTACAAGGAAGAGAAAAGATGATAATTTATTACATGCAAGCCTATGACGACACTACAAGGTCGTGAATTCAGATCTGTAAATCGCGAGACGGGGTTACAGCCTGTGAGATCTCCATGGCTCCTTCAGGGAAAGTAAAACACCCCTCCGTTTCCGTCAGTCCGTTCTGACCGCTCATGCCACTCGATCTGTGCAACTGGAAACACGCGCCATTCATCTCAGCCTCACACAGAGGCCTCCGCGGGGCACACACTTTCACGTCAAGGTGCCCTTGGGAAAGCATCTTGGGGAATCTGGCTTTACAGCCATAGAGGATACTGACTCACACACGGAGGGTGGTTTTCGGTTTTTGTTTTGCTTTGCTTGTCTTAAAGTGTCTTTATTCTGTTTTTAAAATCTATCCTTATTACTGAAGTATAGTTGAAATACACTGTTGTATGAGTCCTAGGTATACGACACAGTCATTCGACAATTCTCTATGTTACTCACTGCTCACCAAGGTTAAGTGCAGTCACCATCCAATACTATTATATTACTGGCTGTATTCTCCATGCTGTACTTTCCGGCTCTGTGACTTCCTTATCTATAACCGGAAGTTTCTCTTTCTCAAACCCCTTGATCTATCTCACCCGTCACCCTGCACCCCCATGATGAGACTGTTCTCTGTCGTTAACAGTCTGTGTTTTGTTTGTTCACTTGTTTTGTTTCTTAGATTCCACACGCAAGTGAGATCATATGGTATTTGTTTTGCTTTGTCTGACTTACGTCACTTAGTATAGTGTCCTCTAGGTCCATCCATGTTGCCACAAATGGCAAGACTCCATTATTTGTTATGTCTGAGTAGTATTCCACTGTGTGTGTGTGTGTGTGTGTGTGTGTAAAAATCACCACTTTTTTATCCATTCATCTATAGATGCACACTTGGGTTGCTTCCGTATCTTGGCTATGGTAAGTCATGCTTCAATAAACACAGGGGTGCAAACACCTTCTCAAACGAGTGTTTTCAAATAACCAGCAGTGAGATAATTACTGGGCCATATGGTAGTTCCATTTTAATTTTCTGAGAGGACTGCACACCGTTTTCCACAGTGGCTGCGCCAGTCCACATTCCCACCAACAGTGCCTGAGGGTTCCCTTTTCTCCAGATCCTCACTAACGCTTGTTATTACTTGTCTTTCTGATTTAGCCCTTGTGGCAGGTGTGCGGTGGCTCTGATTCGCCTTTCCCTGATGATGAGTGATGACGAGCATCTTTTCACACGTCTGTTGGGCATCTGTAGGTCTTCTTTGGGAAAATGTCTATTCAGGTAGAGGATCCTTTCTGGTTTGTGGGTTTTATTTTGAAAATACTAATTCGTCCCATTTTTCTGAAATAATTAGCAATTCTCACTCTGAAAAGAAACCTCCTGAAACGGGGCAAGGTCATAAACTAAATCCCAAGCGGAAACCTGAGCACCCTGTGAGCGGTCTACCGCCTCCGGGTCCCGCTTGTCAATTAGGCTGGGTGAGATAAAATGCCTTGCACGGTGCTGAGGCATCTGGGGCCTGCCCACCTCTCCGGTCTCCATCCTACTCCCCCCACTGACCCTACGCTGTCCCGCCACAGCAAACTTCAGGTGAGCACTCTTCTTCAACCACGCATGTTTAACCCTCTTGTTCCCTCTGCCTCAAACAGACCCCCTTCATTGTTTCACCCTGGCTAAAAATGCCTATTCTTCCTTCTGATCGAGCCCAAGTACCATCCCCACCAGCTCCCCAAGTTTGCTTCCGAACTCCCTGCGTGTCTCTTCACATCACGGCACACGTGTACCGGATAGTACACTGGGTGCTTATTTCTCTGTCCCTCCCGGGAGGGCTGAGAGCTCGCTGAAGGCAAGTACTTCCAAAAGTGGATCCCTAAATGCAAGCCGGTGCACATTACACACACACACACACACACACACACACACACAGACGATCAGCGTAAAAAAGAATGAAACCTTGCCATCCGCCACAACATGGACGGCCTTAGAGGGTGTAATGCCAAGTGGCACACGTCAGGGGAGACAACATGTGATTTCACTCATATGCAGGATTTAAGAAACAAAACAAAGAAAATAAAGAGACCGACAAAAACCAGACTCGTACATACAGAGAGCAGATTGGTGGCTGCCAAAGGGGAAATGGGTGGGGGGAAGGGGAAGTAGATAAAGGGAATTAAGAGCACACTTATCGTGATGAGCTCTGAGTATTGTACAAGGTTGTTGAATCACTATATTGTACACCCGAAACTAAATACGTAACCGTGTTTGTTAGTTATACTTGAATTTTTAAAAATCCACGAAAAAAAGTGGATTCCCCAAACACTGCAGAACTTACCATATTATACAGTAATTGCTTATTTATTTTTCTGTATCCTTCACAAAACTTTAGGCTCAGTGAAAGCTAAGACTGTATTCCTGGCAGTTAATTAACACTGTGCCTGGCACACAGTACTGCTTCAATGAATATTTATTGAATGAATTAAATATTACATTACTTTATACAACTTTTTACTTATTCAATGACTGTACTTGCCCTATGCCCTTGGCATCTGTACAGTAGAATCAATTGTGTAAAAGTTGCCCATAGTCTCTGATTCAAAAGCAGTGCTCTGTGAACCGTAGTTTTTCTTATCTTCTCTACTTGAATGTAAATTCCTTTATAGCAAGGATCTTGCCTCGCACATTTTTCCAACCTCTAAAGTCACCAGCACAGTCTTCGGTACTAAAACCTAAGTGAGACTACACTGAACACCTGCCTGTTGACATCGTTCTACAAAGACTAAAAGAGGTAAGTACACACGAGAGGGGACATGTAGGACCACATACACTGCCAGCAAGTCGTAAAGACAGCGCGTGTGACGGGAATCGTCTGGAAAGAACAGTGAAGGCGGGCAAGGAGTCCTCGCAAGGAGGGAAGAGGCAGGGTTAGTGCCGCAGGACATAGGGAAAGCGCAGCAGCAGAAGGGCAGAGGCCCGCAGAACCACACACCGCGCAGAGAGAAGAAATCTGCAAGACACGTTTCAGGACACGATGAGTAAACCTGTGTCAGGCGAGTAGTTCACGCTTTCAACACGTATGTACAATGTGCCAGGCACAGTGCGGGGCGCCTGACCCCAGCGCGGAGCCCTCACGAAGCTTACGGTCTGGTGAGGGAGCTAGACAAACACTAACGTAACAACGCACGCTGAGAAACAGTTTGCTGGGAGAAGCACTAGATGCTACACGATTCCACTGGAGAGGCAAAGCATCAAAAAACACGAGTGATAATCAGAGGAAGAAAGGTACGGAGGCTTTACAGGTTTGACCGCTGAGTTACTTGGGACCGTATCGTAAGGACCGTGTTAGTGTGTTCCGGAATTCAGGCTTCACCTTAACAGCAAAGGGAAGGCATCAGAGGTTTCACTATTGATGCCATTTCACAAAAGCCACTTGGGCTACGATTAGAAAATAAGTGTGGGAAGGCACGACTAGAGGCGAAGACGCGGCCTAAGGCTGTTGCTATGACCTGGGTGAGGGACGATGGTGGCCTGAAAAATGGTAAGAAACCAGTCACTCAGTTTGGGTAATTACACTCTGCGTATGTTACTGTCAGGAGAACCTGGGTGAACAGCATATGGGAACTTTCTGCACTTCTTTTGCAACTCTTCTAGAAGTTTAAAACTATCTCAAAATGTAGTCTTAGGAGCTCCTGGGTGGCTTAGTCGGGTGAGCATCCAGCTCTTGATGTCGGCTCAGGTCATGATCTCCAGGCTCGTGAGACTGAGACCAGCATCAGGCTCTACGCGGACAACGTGAAGCCTACTTGGGATTCTCTCTCTCCCTCTCTCTCTGCCCCTCCCCCACTTGTATGCATGTTCTCTCTCTCAAAATAAACACTTAAAAATAATTTAAAAAATAGAGAGTTTAAAAAAGTGAGTGGCAATATGAATGAAAAGAAAGGGAGGAGTCAAGAATTACGCTGAAGAAGTATAACTACAGGACTTGGTGACTCGCTGGAGCGGGAGTAAGACAGAGTGTGACAATTCGTGCAGAGTTGGGGTCAAACTGTCCAATGTCTTACACTGAAACTAAGGGTTTTCAGCTTTACTGGGGGGGAGGGGCTCCCACAGGGTCTTCTAACGGGAGACTATCAGAGAACCATCAAATTCAAAAAGTGAAAGGGCCTTAAAGATTCCTTTCCTTCTCATCTATTCCTTTAAGGGGTGAGGGGAGGGTTCCTTTCTCCCATTGAAATTAGCCTCTTCCCTTTCCTTTCAAAGGGGAAAATAAATACGTACGTGCTTTGCAAGAGCGCTACATTCCCGACTCAAATTTCCCAGCAGCTCCTTCCACGTCAAAATGAACCCCACCGCTCCTACTCAAAGCGCTTTCTCTCTCGACAGTCCTGTTCCCTGCTCCCGCCAGAGCTTCAGTGTGGACTTCGGTCTCCGCCTGAACTTTCTCGAGTATTGCTTAATGAGGACTTTTTGTTCCTGGAACTCAGCCTGATTTCTAACATCTACTCCTGGTTTTCTAGTTACCCCAATGCAAGCACTGCATTCACACCTGTCAGGCGCCCAAGTAACGTTAATTTAGTCACGCGTACAGAGTGAGCACAGTAAAGTCCCTGCCCTCGTGGACTGTTCATCGTAAAACAAACAATTCTCCCATCTGTAAAATATTGGGGGGGGGGGGGACACCTGGGTGACGCAGCTGGCTAAGTGTCCAGCTCCTGGTTTTGGCTCAGGTCATGAGCTCGTGGTTCATGAGTCAGAGCCCCGCATCGGGTTCCGTGCTGATGGCGTGCGGTCTGCTCGGAATTCTCTCTGACCCTCCGCTGTTCTCTCTCGCGCGCAAAATAAATAAATAAACTTAAAAAAAAAATAAGTAAAATAGGGGCACCAATTAAGGATCTGACTTCAACTTAGAGCATGATCTTGCGAGTTGTGAGTTCGAGCCCTGCGTCGGGCTCTGTGCTGACAGCTCGGAGCCTGGAGCTGCTTCAGATTCTGTGTCTCCCTCTCTCTGCCCCTCCCCTGCTCGCACTCTGTCTCTTTCTCTCTCTCAAAAATAAACAAACATTTTTAAAAAATCAAAAATAAACAAAATGAAATAAAACAACAAAATGTGTAGGGAATACGTCTTTCTTTCCATTGTCACCGTCACTGCCGGAATTTAGAATCCTAATACCTCTTCGTGCGGCCCCGTGTACCTCAAACTATGGGTTGCAACCCACATGGGCTAGGAAACAAACTAAATAGGTAACATTAGAAACAAAAAAGAAATAGAAAATCAGTGTGTGCTCCACATAATATAATTAAAATTATTCTGTGAAAATGTTTCAGGCATATTAATATTTATGAATATATACATAGAAAGAATTCTTTCCTAACTCTACACGCCTGCCTAGTAGGGTTTCTATCTACGTTCAAAGTATCCCCGCCCTGGTGGGCCAGAACACAAACCTCTCCACAGAGGCCTCCACTTCTGTAACCAGGAGCAAGCCTCCTCCCTCTTTGTCATGCTTGACCTTGTACAGGAGACAGAGCCTTAACTCTTCTTTTTTTGTTTTCTTCCCCAAATAGACTTCATGCCCAGGGTGGAGCCCAACGCAGAACTTGAACTCATGATCAAGGCCTGAGCTGAGATCAAGAGTCAGACACTTAACCGACTGAGCCCCTGGGGAATCCCAATAGCTTGAACAGGTCAGCTGGACCGTGAGCCTCCCAGGAGAAGGGAAGAAAGACATTTTAAGCCTCCTCCTGTTCCCCTCAGGTGCTTGTCCAGTGAATCCAGTCCTAGTAGCTACTAGAGAAGAGAAAAAGCAAAAAACAGTGCCGAGTGCGCCTATGAATGATGTCTCTGGAGGCGACAGAGGTGGCAAGGTTTGACAGCCGACTCTCCCGTCACACTTAGCAAAGGCTGTCAGACAGGCAAACGTGCTGACAAGAGAACGGAGCGCTATACGGCCTCCTCACTGAGAACCGTCACACAGGACAGAACCCAGAATCTGGTTCGCATCCGCACCCTGCCTACGTTACTGTAAGGACAATTTTAAAAAACAAATTCAAAATCACAACACCAAAAGTTTGCTATGTTGCTCTAGCAGGTTTTTAAGATAACCAAAAGGGCTTCTTCACTCTCAGAAACGGAGCCCTTCTCACTCAGACCTCGGGTCCGGACGCTACAAACACCACAAATAAATCCGGCCTTCTTTATATTCCCGATGCTTCTTCAGGCTTTGGTGGGACCTTACTTGTGGGCCCCCAAAAAGCCAATTATCTTAAAGTCGCTTCTAAAAGTTACTCCCCTCCTCCCTTCACTCATTTGCCAAATACATAAATCCTACATCTGCGGTCTAAAGCTTACTGGACTATGCGGGCAAAACTACGGAGGCCTAACCCATTTCCTTTACCAGCTACACCAAATACGCATTCCTCCACAAGGAAGGCCCTGGCGTGGTAACACAAATATTGCTTTGAAGATGCCAAATATTTGAGAACAGATGCTCTTTCTACTTTTGAACCAAGACTATAATGAGTTAGTATTATGTGAAGTAGAAAATAACAGACCTGACTCAGAAAGACCTGACTTTGAATCCGGACACTGTCGCTGACCTAGGATTTATCTCCTTCGTCTAAACTGGAGCTACTAGCTGTCCCGCGGAGGCATTTCGGAGGGTCGAGTACGCTGCGGTGCCGTCCCTGGGAGGATGTTTGCTATTATCATCACAGGAACACAGTCCAGTTATTTGAACTTTGACCTTCCATTTCTCTAGTCACGAAGCAATAAGCAAGACTCTCATTCACCTTTACGAACTGTGCTCTCCTTAAGGGTTACGTAAAATAACTGACAAATGATACAAATTCGCGCGGGCTGGGCTTCTCAAACTCCAGTCTTAATACATAGGTTAAAAATTCTCAAGGGGCACCTGAGTGGCTCAGTCAGCAGAGTCCGACTTTAGCTCAGGTCATGATCTCGTAGTTTGTGAGTTCGAGTCCCGCGTCGGGCCCTCCCGTCGGAGCCCACCTCAGGTCCTTCGTCCCTCTCTCTGCCCCTCACAGGCGCTATCTCTGTCTCTCCTTCTCTCTCTCCCAAAAATGAGCGTCTAAAAAAAGTTGTTTTTCCTCAGAAGAATTAGTTTACAATTTAGAGCCTTCCTGTAGAATCACTGCAGGTCAATATCCGACTGACGCTCTAGGGGGCTGCGGGCCTCTGTGAGTCCACGCTCGCTGCGTCGGACTCCCATCAGCGTCTCCCTTCAAGTGTGTCCCTCGCCAGAGGCTCGAGGCCACACCAGCCACGTCCTCCGGCGGCCTCTGCTCGTACGCTACCGACTCCTACAGACAAGCACCCGTTTCCTCTGCTGCGCGTCTGCCGCGTGGCTCTGTTCCCTCTTCCTCACATCCCAGGCTTCCCTGCTGCGCAGCTCAGGCCACGCCAGAAGTGAAACCCAGCCTGAGGGCGGAAAGGCTTCGGGCCCAGCAGCTCATCCCAGTCCTCACCCCCGCCTTCCGTCACCAGCTGCACGTGATCTCAGACAAACACTTACGGAGGTAACAGTATTAGTTCACATTTGTGAGGCAGTTATAGGTTTCAAGTCCTGGATCACTTGATCCTCAAGAAAAACCTCACGAGGCACACAAAGCAGCCAATATTATTTCCAGTTTAAGTCAAAGAAACGGAGGTTCACAAAGTGAGATGATGTGGAAATCGATCTCATGTCCTACTGCTGCAAGCGGCTACATTCCCGACGCAAGGGCTGCAGGGCTCACAGAAGGGGGACAGAACAACCCGCGAGACTGGCGTTTAATGCCACGGGACGTCTCTTGTAGCTAGTGCTCCTTGAGACTCGAGACTCTGGGTCCTCTCTCTTTCCCAGCCTTTGGAGAAGGAGATGCTGCCGGGGTCATTCTGCCTCTCGCCTTGCATCAATGGGCAGAATGCAGACTGGAGGCCAAAAGCCTCGTTTCAAGCACATTCCACTCGACCCACGTACCATAACTGCATGATACTAGCAGGACACCAGTTTAAGGAAAGAGACGAGTAAGGAAGCATGGCTTATAACAATAAAAAAGAGAAAAAAGATTAATCGTCCAATCCCAGAAATGGGTTAAATAAAATACGGTCTACCGCAGCAATGGAACAGTACACACATACCGAAAAGCATATTCACTCATTATTTACAGACAGAGAAAAAATTTGATAAAGTTTTCAATGAAAAGAACAATTAAATGATTCATTATCATAAACATATAAAGATATTTAAATGTGCACAGTCTAAAAAACTCTACAGCAGTATTAATCCAGAATGAGAGGATGACGACTAATGTTTTTGTTTACCTGGATTTTTATAAATTTTACAATAAACAGTACTTAATTTACAATATTTTACTTATTTTACAAATTTACAAAAATATTACTTAACCTTTTTTTAGAAAAGCAATAAAAAATTTCAGGTTATCTCCCGTTGCAACACGAACATACATCGGAGTATATTTCTCCACGTAAGAAATAGGAGATGTGCATACCAGGAGTTCATCCATGCTAGTCTGACACTTCTCAAGGTTTATCCGTTTGATTGCCACTTTCTCCTTTTTAGGGGCACAGTACGCTGCCTGGACCACAGCCGTTGCTCCGCTCCCTAAAGATAAATACATAACGAGTAAGTAAATAGATGAAGAGGTAAGAACACGGCATTTCTAATTCCCACACAATTTCACAAGAGCATAATCCTTATCTGGTTCCTACACTCAACAACAGATGACACCCTAAAAAGTAGCGTGTCAATAAAAGCAAAGGCCTTGACCATTTCACAGAACTGCCAATAGATACTGGCGCATGGGGCGCCTGGGTGGCTGTTGGTGAAGCCTCTGACTTCAGCTCAGGTCATGATCTCACGGTTCATGAGGTTGAGCCCCGCGTCGGGCTCTGTGCTGACGGCTCAGAGCCTGGAGCCTCCTTCAGATTCTGGGTCTTCCTCTCTCTCCGCCCCTCCCTGGCTTGCGCTCGCTCGCACATGTTCTCTCTCTCTCTCTCTCTTTCAATAAATAAACATTAAAAAAATAAACAAATACTGGCAGGGAAGGAGAGTCAAATGGCTACAGGTCCAGTTCTAGGGTATGATGGCGTGGGATCCCATGTCCCTGCTGCTCTCTTCTGAATACAACTAAGTAGCCTAGAAATAATTCAACGGATAATCATAAGATGACCCCTGAAAGGCAGAAAGAAGGTGGATGAGCCAGGGGCCCTGGGGTGTGAGGAAAAGCACCACTGTCAGTTCACTGGGTTCCTTTTACCTCCCAAATATCCATGACTGGGCACAAGAACAGCCTGCAACCCGAACCACCAATACAGACAGACAAGAAAATCTCGCGTTTTGGCCAAAGGACTGTGAAAGCGGAAGCTTAGCAGAGACCTAGAGGGCAGACAGATTCCCCAGTCCCAGCCCAGGATTCTGGAGGGTCCCAATCCCCAGTCCCAGCCCAGGACGGTGCAGGGTCCCAATCCCCAGTCCCAGCCCAGGACGGTGGAGGGTCCCGATCCCCAGTCCCAGCCCAGGACGGTG
>CM053573.1:148662626-148709748 GCA_028646485.1 Cryptoprocta ferox
CACCAAAACCAGACAAAGACATCAAAGAATTAAGAAAACTACAGACCAATGTCTCTCATGAACTTAGCTGTAAAATCCTTAACAAAATATTAACACATTGACTCCAAAATAGCTAAGCAGCCTACCACATACGTAAGGCTGGTGCAATATGAAAAAATCACTGCAATACATTCTATCGACAAGTCAAAGAGGGAAAAAATCATGTATCAATTGACACGGAAAAACATCCTTTAAAAAACTCAACACCATTCATAAGAAAAAGCTCTCAGCAAACCAGGAAGAGGGGAACTTCTTCAACTTCACAAAGAACACCTACAAAAGGGGCACCGGGGGGCTCAGTGGGTTAAGCATCCGACTTCGATTCAGGTCATGATCTCACAGCTTGTGAGTTCGAGCCCCGCGTCGGGCTCTGTGCTGACAGCTCAGACAGAGCCTGGAGCCTGCCTCAGATTCCGCGTCCTCCTCTCCCTCTGCCCCTCCCTCCCCTGCTTGTGTTCTCTTTCTCTCTCAAAAATAAATAAACATAAAAAAATTTAAAAAGAACACCTACGAAAAACCTTATAGCAAACAACATACTTAATGGCGAACGACTCAATACTTCTGAACTGGGAAAAAGGCAAGGACGTCCATTCTCATCACTCTTAGGCAACAGAGTACTAGAAATCCTAGCCATCATTATAGAGCAAGAAAAAGAAATAAAAAGCATCCAAGTTGGAAAAGACGAAATAAAACTGTCCTTATTTTAGATGACATGATTGTCTATAAAGAAATCTATGAGAAAAGCTCCTAGAACTTATGACAGTTTAGCAAGTTTGCACACACACACCAAAAAAATCAACACATGAAACCAACCCCATTTCCATGTACGAACAGCAAGTGGAAACCTGCTCCCCTAAAATGAAATACTGTATGAACAAAATGGTATAAGTCCAATAAAATATGAAGAGGGTCTGTACGCTGAAAATTACAAAACACTGGTGAAAGAAAGCAAAGAGGACCTAATTAACCAGAAAAACTATGTTCATGGGATTAGAAAACTCAACATGCTAAAATGTCAATACTCCCCAAAATGAGTATATATAGGTTTAACACAATTCCTATCAAAACCCCAGCAAGGTATTCATTCTGTACAAACAGACAAGCTTATTCTCAAGTCTGTATGAAGAGGGAAGGCCCTAGAATAGCCAGCACAAAAATGAAGAACAAAGTTAAAGGATGCAGACTTATTACAGGAACAAGTTTTCAGCTATAAAATAAATAGGTCATGGAGGTATAAAGTACAGCACATCATATCCTAGTCAACGATACCGGACTAACTTTACATGGTGATAAACGGTAACTAGACTTATCGTGCAGATCATTTCATAATGTATAAAAATGTCAAATCACCATGCTGTACACCTGATCCTAACAGGATACTGCATGACAATTATATAAAAAAATACATAGTAGGTTCTCAATAAATGAATGCTGATTGATGACTTATTTTACAGTTAGACTAATTAAGACAATGAATGTGGTATTGGCAGAAGGACAGAAACATACACACCCTGGAACAGAGAACCAAGAGACAGAGTCACACAAATCAGCCCCACTGATTTCTGACAAAGGTGCAAAAGCAATTCAATGGAGATGGATAAGTGACCAGAATGGCTTAACAAAAAAAATGTCTTTTAAAGTGGTAATACCAGGGCACCTAGGTGGCTCAACGGGTTAAGTGTTCGACTCTTGATTTCGGCCTGGGTCATGATCTCACGGTTTGTGAGATCGAGCCCCACACTGGGCTTTGTGCTGACATCCTGGAGCCTGCTTGGGATTTCTTTCTCTCTCTCTCTCTCTCTCTCTCTGCCCCTCCCCTGCTTGCTATTTCTCTCTCTCTCTCTCTCAAAATAAATAAATAAACAGTAAAAAAAAATAAACAAAGTGATAATGGCAAATGCTGGTAAGGATGGATGAAACGGGATCACCCGTGCATTGCCAATGGAAATACAAAAATACACGGTCTAGTCACTCTGGAGAATAGTTTGGTCATTTCTTTTAAAACTGTAAGTGGACTTGTACAACTCAGCGTTTTCATGCTTGGGTATTTATCTCACAGAAATAAAAACAGATGTTCACACAGAAACCTGCATATAAATATTCACAGCAGCTTTATTCATCATAGCCTCAAACTGGAAACTACCCGAATATCCCTCAACGGGTGAATGATACATCCACAGAGAGAAATACTCCTCGGCAATGATCAAATCATTAATATGCACATTATTTGGATGAACCTCAAGGGTGTTATGCTGAGTAAAAAAAGCCAATCTCCAAACGTTACATATTTTATGACTCCACTTATAACAAATAAGTACAGTACACATATAACTAGTCAAATCTGAGCAAGTTCACTGGTTTAAAAAAAACAAAACAAAATACAAACCAAAAGCCTAGGCTTCAATCCACCCCCTACCATTAGTAAGATAATCTTCAAACACCGTCCCCACAATGCCACTCATCAGATCACTAAAGCACAGCAGCTACTTAATACCGGACCACCGGACAAGGGAACAAGCGCACTTGCGTCCGTACCCAGATGGAGCTCACGTATGCCCATCTCCATGCTTCCACAGGAGCCGCTCACTCTGCCTTCTACACATTAGTACAGACCTGTCCCTCCTTTCTAAGCCCAACTCACGGCCCACCTAACTGAGGAAATACTTAGATTCAAACTTCAGCCCCACTGCTGTTAGGAGAGTTAAGTCTTCACTTCCTGACTGCGTGCCTGGGACATACAGATGCCCAATAAATGTCTCTCTGGCTCACTTCCTTACTTACCCCTTATCTTCTTGTAGGGTGTTTAAACTGGTAAAAGACCTAACTGCGTCTCCTCAAATATTTGGCACAGGGCAGGCTTATCATGCCTGTAAGGTACTTAAATCTTAACCCAAACACATGAGGGAAAAAAAAAAAACCTCCCCACCTATACCCATTCCATTAAAATTGGTTTTTTATTTACTGTTTTAATCATTGACAAGAACACAGACTAAACGTTGTCCTGTACAGTCAGCCCTGGATCGAGATGAGTTGTAAACACTTAAAAAAGGAAACATGAGCAATCCTTAGGTTCTTTCCCCCTTCCTCTCCTTTGTCTCGTCCTCTTCCCAAGTAGTGATTGTATCAGGACGCAGGCAGAAGAGACCATGGGGAAAGAAAAAGTGCTCCATGTACCACACGGTAATGACATTAAGAAAAAGCAAGTTTGAGCAGAACGCTTCATGTAAAATGCAACACGCTTTCCGTATCCTGGACATTCTCATGGAGAGCATGCATTTTAGAGAATGAGATACTTACTTTAATAAGATCCTGTAACAGCCTGTGATAGAGCTAATTATTTGATCACCTAAGTGGAGTGGAAGGCAATTTAACGCCTGGGACTTTAAAACTTAAATTTCTAGGTGGAAAAAAAGCAAAGAGCAAAACTCTCCACAAAAGGCCATATATGTATCAAAGTTTTCTGAAAGGATCCATAGAGACTATTAAGAGTAATTAACAGACAGAGTGAAAAGGAGAAACTTATCATCAGCCAAAGGCAAACTAATACACAGTGTTCTGTTCTCACACGTCCATTTCCCCAATCTACAAGTCATGTCATTATGTATATTACCAGAAGAAATCATTTCCATTTCCATCATCTTAAAATATTCCAATATTCCAGAAGATTTCTGTTTGGATTTCTAGGAAAGAAATTTCAGAAATTTCTTTCTAGGAAGGAAAAAACTCTGGGTAGTTTGGCGATCACTTTCGAATTACAAGTCAACTTCCACGAGCATCAGGACGTGGCAAAGGAAGACGACCTTAAACATGAACCGAGAGCTGCCTTTGCGCATACGGCCGAACAGTCGTGACATACGTAAAAAAGTCAGGCTGAGACAGCACAGTAATTTAAATTTACTCCTTGTAACTATTATTTATTTCAGTGTTAAAGTTATTTCACTCATGGTTTACTGTTCTCATATATTCCCGCAAGTACCTACGTTAAGAGTAGAAACGAACATACGTACAATAGCTAACTCTGTCTAGCCCACGGGATGGCTGACGTGAAAACGACCGTGACAAGCGCCGGGAAGGCTGCGGAGAACCTGGGGGCCCCCGACACTGCGGGCGGGTCTGCACAATGACGTGCCGCTTCGGAAAAGGGTCCGGCAGGGGCACCGGAGTGGCTCAGTCGGTTAAGCATCCGACTCTTGATCTGGGCGCAGGTCATGCTGTGGCGATCCGTGAGTTCGAACCCCGCGTCGGGCTCCGTGCTGACAGTGCAGAGCCTGCTCGGGGTCTTCTCTCTGTCTCTGCCCCCTCTCACAATAAATAAATAAACTTAAAAAACAAAAAGTCTGGCAGTTCCTCAATGTTAACCATTGAGTTACTACACGACCCAGCACTTCAGCTCCTAGGTGTGCACCCAAGGAAACAAAAGACACGGACACGTACACACTTTCGCACAGACGTTCACTCCAGTCTGACTCTAAGAGTGCAAAAGTGGAAACAACGCGAGTGTCCCCGACTGAGGAACGGAAGCGGAAAGTGCGGTACACCCTCACGACGGAGCACTGCTCGACGACACGGACGAACCCCGAAAACGTGCTAAGTAAACGTGCCAGACCCAGAAGGCCGTATACGACGTGACTCCACTCCCGCAGACCGACCAGAATCCCTGGATGCAGAAAGGAGACGAGAGGAAGGGGGATGGGGAGCACTGCTAACGGACAGCGAGCTGCTGAAGCTGTGAAAATGTTCTGGAATTAGACAGTGGTGACGGTTGCACAATTTTGTGACTATGCTGAATTGTTCACGTTAAATGGGCAAATTTCATAGCATATGAATTATATCCCAATAAAACTGTTACTAAAAAGTCTCTTCAAGAATGACATCAAATTTCAAACAGTATAAATGTGCTACAGACGTTAAAATTTGAACACAATTTACATATAATTAGATAACTCAACAGAATCTGTGTTTGTTACATTTAAATCCATTTGAAAGTTCCAGACCAAAGCCAGACACGTATAACCGGACTATGGACGTGGATAAACCCAAATCATGATGATTTAAAAAATTTTTTTTCAAAGTTTATTTCCTTTGGGGGGGGGAGGGGCCGAGAGAGAGGGAGAGAGAGAATCCTAGGCAGGCTCTGAGCTGAGAACGGAGCCCCACGCGGGGCTCGATCTGGATCCGTGAGACCACGACCTGAGCCGAAAGCAAGAGTCGGCGCTTTGCCAACTGAGCCACCCCGGCGCCCCCCAACTCGCAAATACCAGGAAGCAGAGCTCACGTCATACAAAATTCAAAGTCAGGTCCGGTATCTAAGAACACACCCGCCATTCAACGGCACCTGTGGCCTTTACTGTGACAAGAGCTGAGCGGCACCAACACGCTGCCGATGACCACCGGCCGACAGGCCCCCACGCAAAGTCGGTCCGCTCCTCGGCGGAGCCCCCCAGTGCCCTGCACGCGAGTGGGGCGCCCCCAGGGGGGACATGCGCGGTACTCCTAGACACTCCAGGCTACCCCAAAATGAGAAAGGACAAAAGCAAACGGTTAACCTGGACGCGTCCCCACCAGTTTACCCGGAAACGGCAACCCCATCACAGCCCGAAGGCCAGGAACTCCCGTCTCCAGGCTGACGCTTTGCCGGGGGGTGGGGGGGACCACCTTAGCTTGACCAGCCAGTGAAAGTCTCCCCGGAAACTCCCTCCTGACTTGCCCCCCCACACACTTGCAGGGCAGCTTCCTGCCCACGGGCCCTGGCCCCGTGCTTGCATAAAATCACCTTGTTGCACCACAGGCGTGTCCTGGCCGTCGGCTCCGCACCCCACGAGCCCACGTCCCCAAGGCCTCACGGGGCAGAACGGCAGTGCCTCTGCCATTACCTGCTCCCCTCTCCCACCCCTTCCTTCCAAACTCCCCTCCGTGAAAGGCCCCTGCCCCACTCTGGGCAGCCGGGAGGAAGGAAGCTAATCACCAGTCCCCACATCCGTCAGGCTAAGATGAGAGGCATTAAGTCACAGAAGACACAAAGCAGTCTCTACAGGGGACCCGTGGTCCTAGACAGCAGATGTCTCTAACATGTAAATGTACTCCCTAATGCTTTATCGTTTTAATTTTTGCCGATGCGCTACTTAGTGGTATTTTTTTAAGCCAGTATTAACTCTCAAACCAGTTTCTCTACCCCTGCATAATCAAACATTGATCATTTATCTCATATAGACAAAATCTAAACTACTAGCTTTAAACATACTAATGGCGTGTCCTACATAAACCAAAACCATGCTGGGGTTAAAAATGCAGACATAGGAATTTGGGGAATTTAGTTGTTAGTAATTCCTAGTCATTATTAAATACAGAATTTCACTAATAAAGAAACACTAAACCTAGGTATTACCGATCGTAATTGTCTACACACTAAAGCACGTTTCTTTTACACAAAGAATCACTCATTTAATAAACAAATCTCTCTAGAAGCAAGATATTAAATTCTGGTGTGACTTAACAAGTGGCCAAAGACAAGTAGCATTTCCCACACCTGATGATAAAAAAAATTCGCAGCCTCCGGTTCTTCCAGGTTAACAATCACTTTCACTGACCTTCATATTCCTTCCCCCCAAAACTACCAAAACATTATTCAGCAAAAAATATTTTAAAGTTCTAACATAAAGGATTATGGTAATATAGTAAAAACTCAATACCAACACCACTGATTCAGAATAGCTAATAAATCTTTCTTTAGAAAAACCTGTACTTCACAGAAAATAACAATGAATAATGTAAATAAGAAGGCGCCTGGGTGGCTCAGTCAGTTGAGCATCCGACTTCAGCTCAAGTCATAATCTCACAGTGTGGGTTCGAGCCCCACGTCAGGCTCGCTGCTGTCAGCGCAGAGCCCGCTTCCGGTCCTCTGTCCCCCTCTCTCTGGCCCCTCTCCTGCTCACGCTCTCTCAAAGATAAATAAAACATTAAAAAGAGTTTTTTAAATAATGTAAATAAGAAGATAGGGAAGGCTACCTTTAAAATGTCTTTATAATCATTTTAACTATTCACCAATTTTTGCAAGACTTTAAAAACACAAGATTAGAGATACAAATTTTAAAAATACTCGTCGCTTTAAAGCATGTCCCTTAATGAGGAATTTTTCAAACTACAAGTCAATTTACGGACTTTCAACCATCATGTTCCTCAGGGTAAACAGAGTCAAACAGAAAACATCAGTATGCGTCGCACACAGCAAAAGTAAACGTTATTTTGTAAAACTCTTACTTCAGTATAAACAGACACGCAAATTGTAAAATATATCTCTTAGGAATGGTTTGGTGAAAACTGTCAACGCCAGGGCTCGAACGCCCTCTACTAAGCACTGGGCTGATACGAAGAATAATACCTTGTCAGGTGTAAACCAGTTTCCAAGAACACATCCGAACTCAGGCGACACCGTTGTGGATTCTCCGCGCACCACCCTCCACGTCCCCAGTCCTTCCACTCTTCTGTCCCCTCCCAGCGAGTTCTCAAACTGCAGTGTCAATACGCCTTACATACGGCAACGGATTCATATACCAAATATCAACGAGCTTTCTTTCTCCTGAAATCCTTCAAACTGGGTAACTTCGTCTCTTGAGACAGAAAAGGAGATGCCCAAAGGCATGAGGCGCGCTAAAAAAATTTTTAGTCTCTGGCCACTTTGCAAGACCCAGAAATCGAAGAAAGAAAGTAAAAAAATGGGTATTATTCCTGTGAGGAAAACAATAAATACACCAAATCAGCTGGCGATAATGTCCTCCAAATTCTGGCCGCCCATCATCCGAACGGGGACGTATTCGGAGGATCTTAAGCGTTCTTAGCAAGGTCTGGCATTCCCCGAAGAGCTGGTCCAGACTCTTCACTGTGAAGGATGATTAAGGCACGGTCACCCAGGGCACGGTCACCCACGGCACGGTCACCCAGGGCACGGTCACCCAGGGCACAGTCACCCAGGGAGGGCCCGGTCACCTACGGCACGGTCACCCAGGGCACGGTCACCCACGGCCGCGAAAAATGCGGGAAATTAACAATTCTGTAAACCGTTTTCTCTTGTCAGCGTCGTGTTGAAAATTAAGCTCCTGAAACCGGTGAAGCAGCCGGACGAAGAGTCCTCGTCATAAAAACCAGGCTCTTCCCGCCCCCGCGGGGACGGAATCAGGACCCAGTGCCCTGTGCCCTGAGGAAGGACGCGGCGGCCGGCCCGGCCCCTCTGGGACTCTCATCTCAGCGCCGGGCGCCGCGACCCTCCCGAGGCTCCGGCCACACTCCTCCGGTCTTTGCGCGTCCAACCCGATGGCAACTCTCTAAGTCCCAACTATGCTATTACCCGCGTCCGGTTGCTTCCCACCACCCCGTCCCCGCTTGGCTCCACTGGGTACGCGGGCCCTGCGGACCATCCTCCACGCCCCGCAGGGCCGCCCTGGGAGAGGACGGTCACAGTGACCCGCTGCTCAACACCCGCCACCGCTGCCGACCACGCGGAGCGAAAGCCAGGCGCCCGCGATGGCTTACGGGGCTTCTGGTGGGGACCACACATCCCTACCACCCTATACCCCTCCGAGCCCGGCCCACCTGCCTGCACGCCCCGTCCCTGCGCACTGTCCCTGGCCCTGCGTGCTGTCCCTGTGCACTGTCCCCGGCCCTGCGCACACTGTCCCCCGGCTCCCCGTCCCTGCGCACTGTCCCTGTCCCTGTGCACTGTCCCTGGCGCCCCGTCCCTGCGCACTGTTCCCAGCCCTGCGCACCCTGCCCCCCGGCGCCCCATCCCTGCGCACTGTCCCTGTCCACTGTCCCTGGCGCCCCGTCCCTGCGCACTGTCCCCGGCCCTGCGCACCCTGCCCCCCGGCGCCCCGTCCCGCTCGGCCTCCTGGCCCTTAGTCACACCAGCAAATGCTTCCTCCACTGCTGCCCCCTCTGCTTCCTGCAGGTGCCACAACACTCACTCCTCACGTCCTTCGTCCTTCGGGGCTTTTCTCAAATGTCATCTCCTCAGTGAGACTCTTCCAGACCCGTTTAAAACTGCCCTCAATCCCTAGGAGTCTACATCCCCGTTCGCAGCTGTCTTTCTGTCCTCAGTCACCACCGGGTCCTAGACTCCATGATCACTCCCTGCTGCATCCCTCGCATCCAGAACGGTGCGTGGCGCATCAGAGAAGCTCAAAAAGCATTCGCTGAATACATTAAGCAACCAAGGGGTGACATATATTTTCAAGAAAAACAAGTACTCACGTAAGGCAGAGCAAACACCACCGCGGCCCAGTCTTCAGGGGCACTGCCTCGCTAGTCCCATCCCGAGCACTAACGTCTGTTGAACACGTATGTATTCTGTGTGCCGAGGACTGTGCTTGCGTCTCAGCTTTACATCAATATAATACTCCCACGAGTACGTACGGTCGATCTTACAACGCAGTGTAAGGAAAGCAATGCAGGCGAAAGAAAGACTGAGGTCATTCCCTAGTAAGAGGCAAAGTAGAGTCTAGAAACCGGAACGACGTGATGATTCGACACCATACTCCTAACTGGCAAGCGGCTGCCTCTTTAGATTAAAGCTAACATCTATTAACTGATTACTACACGTCAGGTTAAATTACTTACTTGTAACGTCTTAATTATTTTAACTACAAAAAAACCCCAAAGCCAACACTTTTAGTTGCCTATCCCACAATTTTCCCTTCTTTAACAAGAGAATCTTGACCTATTTTGTTTGAAGTAATAACGTGCCCAGCTAAAGAGCTTTATTTCACAGGCTCCCTTGCCAACGGCCAGATGACATGGTTCTGGCCAATAAACTAGAAACGGCGGTCAGCGAGTAAGGCTTCCAGGAAAGAAAGCTCTCTGAAAGGGAGCCAACGAGCGGTCACGTGCCTCTGTCCGTCCGCCACACCCTCCGGCCTGGACGTGAGCACGAGGCTGCGGTGGGACAACTACAAGAACGGGAGTCCCGGGCCCAAAGGCGCAGTGGCGTGAACACTAGGGCACCAGGCTGCCACTCCAGTTCCACAGGGGGAGGAGGCACTTTATTAAGCCACTACTGTTTCCGTTCCACGCAGCCAAATGCAGTACGTGACACAGCCCTATGAGGTCGGTGCCCAGGGCCGGCCTTCCTGATCACGCCACCACCGCTGAGTCTCCCAACCGGGGGAAGAAAACACGCTCACCACGAAGCATCAACTCTACGACAGCGCGTGAGGTCTTTCACGTTTCCGGAGGGGGCTCGAGGCCGGGTCCTGGAATGTGTACTTGAAAACCACCACTTCCGACGTCAAAATGTGTGGCTGGTGAACAATTAATGACGATAAAGAAAGGGCAAGTGGAGAATAAAGCTAACGAGTTGCCTTCACCAAAGTGCCAACGCTCGGTAAATCCCAGCACGTGAAAGACAGATCTTAAGAACAATTTTCTAAAGCTAATCCAGAGTAAAGAGCGAATACTTGTGGGGCCCTTTCGAGATGTATGACGGCAAGAGGCACCCCCCCCCCGACACACTGCTCCCGTGTGCCGTCACCGCGCGCTGGGGGCAGCTACACCGCCGTGCCCACCGCAAGTCCGGAAACCCTTCCACTTTAACGAAAGGTGCCGGGTGACACAGTCGGTTGAGGGGCCAACTCTTGATCAGCTCCGGTCACCGTCTCAGGGTCGTGGGACAGAGCCCTCCGTCAGGCTCCGCGCTGAGCGTGGGGCTTGTTTAAGATTCTCTCTCCTCCTCTCTCACTCTCTCTCTGACGTAGAAATAAATAAATAAATAAATAAGCAAACAACCTTCAATGAGATCTGGAAGTAAGAAAAAAAGATGCAGCGATAAGCGTTACAACAGATTCAAAATATTTAAGTGTTGCAAGATTTCGAATCAGGTAGTATTTCATATCTCACGGTAATGCCAAAACTTAGGGGATGTAAGGAGGAGGAGGAGGGAAAAAAGAAAGAGATAACAAACACCGTAGGGAATACTCAGGACGGAGAGAGAGGGGAACGGAAGGTCCAGAGCTGGCGCTGCACGACAGCAGGGAGCCCAGCGCCGCTCGAGCTCACGAACCGAGGCCCCGGCCCAGCCGAGCCACTCGACCGACTGCGCCCGCGGCGCCCCCGAACGAAACATCTACAATCACACTGAAGCCACGTACGAGCCCCAGGGCTACGTGTGCCATTATCTCCATGTATTCTGCGAGGGCGAGACCGGGCCGGGGACGCACGGAGAGGGCGGGTCCCCCAGAGCGCTGACTCCGGGCTCGAACCCGCGAGCTGCGGGACCGCGGCCGCAGCCGAAGCCAGGAGCTGGAGGCTTAACTGACGGCGCCTCCGTCCAAAGACACAAGTCCGCCACTGCGGCCGGGCCTGCAGATGCCCGAGGCCACACGGGCAACAGGGCTCAAGCCGGAAGCTGAATCCGCGTCCGCACGGCCCCCAGCCCGTCCTCTCGCGGCCACTTCGCCGCACGCGCGACACCCGCTGCGGGGAGCTCGGAGCCTCCGGCCGGGCGGCGCCGGTGGGCGAACGCGACAGTCCTGTCCAGGGAAGTCCTCCGAGGGCCCAACCTGTTCGCTTTTACTGCGCTCCGGGAGGGGCCTTCCTCTTTCCTCCGGAGGATCTGGCCAGACGGCGAGGGCAGAGAAGAGAAAGTGAGAAGCCGCCCCACAAACCCGACCGGCAAGGAGCACGTGTAAGCAAGATCGCGGCCTAATACCGTGTGCGCCGCGGTCGACGGGGCGCCGCCTGGAAAACGGAAAAGCCAGACGATCCCCCACACGTTTTCCTTTTCCCGAACCCCGTTTGTTTTCCTGAAAAACTTAAGTGCAACCTGCGGAAAGCACAAAGGATCACTTTGAAGGTTATAGCTTATTACAAAATACTGGATTCCAAACATTTCGGCACAAAAGCAAGCTGAGAACAAGAATAAACGGCTTTACTGCGCTTGCCGCTCGCAATAAGCCGGAGTCCAGGGAAAAACATTATTTTCCTCCCTGTCGGGAGGGTGGGATCTGAGAGGGGAGTAGAATAGAAGGATGTTAGCAACTTTCGGGAACTTACAAATGAGAGCCAGGTACTTATTGGTTTATTTATTTGAGAGAGAGCGAGCGAGCGAGCAACCGAGCGCACGCGCACGCACACACACACGAGGGAACGGCAGAGGGAGAGAGAGAGTCCCAGGCAGGCTCCACGCTCACCGCAGAGCCCGACACGGGGCTCGGTCCCCTGACCCCGGGACCATGACCTGAGCCAAAATCAAGAGTCGGACGCTCAATCCATTGAACCACCCAGGCGCCCCAAGAGGGAGATATTTAAAACTTACAAAATAGGATGCACGAAAGAGAAATTCTACTACATCCAAAAGGGGCATCTTCAAAATATCTATCAAATTTTTTCATTTAAAGGCTATTTCCCTTAATCCCTCACTGTAAGTATATTTCCCCTAATTAATTTCGCTTAATCCCTTAATATTTCCCTTAGTCAGACTGTGACTACTATCTTCTATTTTATATCTTCCATTTTATATTCAAAAACCAATCGAATTCCTACATACAAACAAGGATGCTGAATTAAGCAATAGGAGAACTGAACACCAGTACTGGCTCTGCCACTAAATAACTCTATGACTTTGGACAGTCATTTTACCTTTTAATGTTTCAATGTCTTCGTCTGTAAAACAACATAGTTCATCTCACCTCACGCCATACGTAAAACAGGGGCTCCTGGGTGGCTCAACTGGTTAAGTGTTTGACTCTTGATTTCGGCTCGGGTCATGATCTCATGGTTCCTGAGTTCCAGCCCCATGCTGGGCTCCGCGCTGACAGTGGGGAGCCTGCTTGGCGTTCTCTCTCTGCCCCGCCCCCACTTGCTCGCTCTCGTTTTCTCTCAAAACACATAAATAGACATTTTTAAAAAACTTAACTCAAAATGTACCGGAGACCTAAATGTAAGAGCTAAAACTATAACGCTTAGAAGAAAACATAGGAAAAAAATCTCTGTGATGCTGGGTTTGTAAAGATTTCTTATAAATACCACCAAAAGCACACACAGTAAAAGGAAAAAAGTAATAAACTGTACCAAATTTCAAATCGTCTTTAACCTTAAAAGACACCATTAAGAAAATGAAAAGACGGGGGCGCCTGGGTGGCTCAGTCGGTTGAGCATCAGACTTCGGCTCAGGTCATGATCTCACGGTTCGTGGGTTCGAGCCCCGCTTCGGGCTCTGTGCTGACAGCTCGGAGCCTGGAGCCTGCTTCCGACTCTGTGTCTCCCTCTCTCTCTGCCCCTCCCTTGTTCGCACTCTGTCTCTCTCTGTCTCGAAAATAAATAAACATTAAGAAAATTTTTTAAAACATGAAAAGACATGCTACAGACCTGGAAAACAATATTTGAAATCATGTATCAGGTGAAAAACTCATAACCAAGTAACACACACCCACCCCATAACTCAGTAATTGCCCCCGTGGGCAACCCAACCGGGCAATACATGCGAATGGACCTTTCACAGAGACAGACGGAAAGTTAACAAACAAGCACGTCATCAGTCATTAAAGAAATGCAAGACAGAACCACCAAATACTACTTCCCACCCACCAGGACGGCTACAAGCTAAGACGCCAAATGCTGACAAAGAAATAGGAACTCTCACATAGCGCTGGTGGGAACGAAAAATGATAGTCACTTTGAAAAGGTTTGTCAGTTTCTTAAAAAGTTAAATATAAATTTACCACGTGACCCAGAAATTCCACTCAAGGAAAATGAAACATGTTCATGTGAAGATTTGATAAGTGAATGCTCATAAGAGCATTACTGCAAAGAGCCAAAAAGCAGAAACAACCCAGTGTCCATCAGGAGGTGTCCAATAAAGAGGAGTAATGCACTGACACAGGCTGCATCATGGGTGAACTTCAGAAAACATTATGCCACGGAAAAGAAGCCTACACCAAGGACAACACAATATATGATTATACGTACATTAGATATTCAGAAAAGGCAAATCTATAGAGACAGAAAGTAGATCTGTGGTTGCCCGAGGCAGGGGGTGGGAACAGGGAGTGACTGCAAATGGACATGAGGCATCTTTTTGGAATGATGGAAATGTTCTAAAATTGGATTGTGGGGATGACTGAACAACTCTGAAAATTTACTAAGAAAAAATATACAATTGTACACTTAATACAGGTGGACTTTATGGTATATAAATTATAACCCAATCAAGTTGTTTTTAAAAATGAAAAAATATCATGCTAAGTAAAGAAGCCAAATGCAAAAGACAGTATGTTATTATGATCTCATTTATACAAAATGTCCAGAAAAGGCAAACCTATAGGGACACTTAAAGGTTTGTGGTTGCCTGGGGTTAGGGGTGGGAACAGGGATTATCTGTAAACAGGCGCAAGGATCTTACTGGGTGATGAAATATTCTAAAACTGGATTATGCTAGCTGGTGTACGGCGCAATTTACTAAAAAACCACTGAATTTTGAACTTGAGAATGGGTGAATTTTATAGCATTAGATTATTTTTAAAATAAAGTTATTTTGGGGGCGCCTGGGTGGCTCAGTTGGTTGAGTGTCCGACTTCGGCTCAGGTCACGACCTCACGGTCCGTGGGTTCGAGCCCCGCATCGGGCTCCAGGCTGACAGCTCAGAGCCTGTAGCTGCTTCGGATTCTGTGCCTCCCTCTCTCTCTGACCCTCCCTTGCTCGTACTCTGTCTCTGTCTCTGTCTCTCTCAAAAATAAAACATTAAAAAAATTAAAAAAAAAATAAAATGGTAAAGTTTATTTTTAGTGTTTATTTTTGAGAGAGTGCGAGCGAGCATGGGGGAGGGGCAGAGAGAGGGGGGACAGAGGATATGAAGCTCTGCGCTGACAGCAGAAAGCTGGACACGGGGCTCAAACTCATGAACCGGGAGATCAAGACCTGAGCCAAGGCTGGATGCCTAACCTACTGAGCCCCCCAGGCGCCCCAGGCAAGGTATTTCTAAAAGTGAAATGGTCAAGGGGCACCTAGGTAGCTCCGTCGGTTCGGTGTCTGTCCGACTCCTATTTCGGCTCATGTCATGAGCCGTCCGCACGGGGCGTGGAGCCTGCTGACGCTTCTCACTCGGTCCTCGCCCTCTCTCTCCGCCCTCCCTCCGCCTCTCTCTCTCAAAAGAAAAAGAAAATGAAACATAAGATGGTCAAATCACATTGGAGCTCTTGACCTTTCACCCATGGAGCACTTTAGGAAGATGAAAACTAACCCTAAGTCCGGGGACTGAGATTCCTTTTTGCCCACTCACACACACCCTACTTGGTCTGAGGATAACACCAAAGTAATAAATCTCTAAATCTCTAGAGCCCTGTGTCACCGTAACAGCAGAGCCATAAAGAATGACCACAACCATCGTCTTCATCCCAGAAAGATGTGTATCTTACCAGAAAGGAGAGCAAAAGTCCCCTCCTAAAACAGTGACAGGGACACCCTTTCTTTACTTTCCAGAGATCATCTTCGAATCGCCCACTTCAATCTCTTTCTTTAGTAGGACCCTGGTTGAGGGAGCCCCCGGGGGGCTCAGTCCATGAAGGGTCGCACTTTGGCTCAGGTCACGATCTCACAGTTTGTGAGTTCGAGCCCCGTGTCAGGTTCTCTGCTCCCAGCGCAGAGCCTGCCTCCGATCCTCGGTCTCCCTCCCTCTCTGCCCGTCTTCTGTTCTCTCAAGAATAAATAAAATTAAAAAAAAAAAAAAAGGAAACTGATCAATGAACCCAGAAGCAATCAATCAAGACAGAGACCTAGTGTGCGCTCTTTACAACCAACCAGTACATGTCAAAGACCCAGCAAGGGCACAGGTGGCTTAAGAAAAAAGATGTGATTTCCTTCAGATAAAACTCAGCCCAGATTTGTTTGGAAACAAAAAGAAAGAAAGAAAAGAAAAAGAAAAGAAAGAAAAGAAAGAAAAGAAAGAAAGAAAGAAAAAGAAAAGAAAAGGAAAGAAAGAAAGCAAAGAAATAGGACAAAGTTTCTCTAAAATACAAACTGCAATAAGCGCACCCCCCAAGGCAGCTAAGGAGTCTTCGGCGAGTCTTCGTCATAAGACTGATTTCAGGACAGGATGCTGATGGAGCAAAGCAGGCGATCTCCTTCCTCCAGTACAGAGAGGTCCGCTCCCGCGGTTAGACTGAGCTTCTGTTGAGCTAAACCCACCCCCTTACGACTCCTCACGTCACTGGATTATTGTCCAACAAACACCCCCCTCATCGCAAGTCCCCCCCCCCAGCCCCCGTGCCTGAGAATTACAATCCACGTTTGTGCAAGGTTTGGTCTCTGCCAACTGGTATTCCTGGACCTCAAATCTACCCCCCACACAGCAGCCGGCTCCGTGGGATCATGTCAGGTCTCTGCTTGAATCCCTCCAATACACTTAAAATCAATTCCAAAACGCTTAGCAGGCCGGGGAAGGCCCCTTTCTGTCCGTGCCAGGGCCTGATGCACGTCAGGCTCTTTCCCTCCTCAGGACCTTTGCACTTCCTCGTCCCTCAGCAGGGAAAAACCTTCCCTGGATTCTTAAGACTCCTGCTCCTCCTTGGGCGCAAGACTTAAATGTCAACGCCTCACAACAAGGATTGTCCTTGAAGTCACCCTAACTAGGTCTCCAGGTCACTCTCCAGCAGGACATCTTGCTGACTTCCTTCGCAGCACTTGCCGAGCCTTGCGATTCTTTTTATTCGCCGAGTTATTCAATGCCGACCGCCACGAGTACGAAGTCAGTCCCGACAGGGGGAAGTTGTGTCCCCGGCTTGACCCGGAGAGGACCCCCAGCTCCAGCGCAGCAACGGCTGGCGCCTCGTGGGCACCCTCGGGTCCTCACCCCTGCGCGAGAACGGGCTAACCCCCCATCCCGCAGTC
Source organism: Cryptoprocta ferox (assembly GCA_028646485.1). NCBI lineage: Eukaryota > Metazoa > Chordata > Mammalia > Carnivora > Eupleridae > Cryptoprocta > Cryptoprocta ferox. The sequence continues at coordinate 148,679,535 of CM053573.1, forward strand.
GCCAACGCCGCGGCCGTGCCCACGACCCGCCCATCACGTCTCGCACAGCCTCGCTAAGGCCGGTCCCGCGCCGGCACTCCTCCTCCTCCCCCAGCCCCAGGCGTCGCTCGGGTCCCAACATCTGTCACTACCCCGATCTCTCCAAGCCCCTCAAACCCCACCCCACCGGCCTCCCCGCCTCGCACGCGCGGCTCCAACCCAGAGCCTCACCCGCGCGCCCGACAAGCCCGGGCCCCGCGAGCGCCCCCGAACATCTGGGGGTCCCGCGCTCCCCGGGCGCCCGCGGCCCCGCGTGTCACCCGCCGCCCAGCGCGGCGCCTCCCCCCTCGGCGGCGCGCCAGCTCTCACCGATCACCTCCTGCAGCTCGTAATCGTCCCTGTTGATGGACCAGGGCAGGGCGCTCGAGTCCTCGGACATGACGGCGGCACGGCTCGCGATCCTCCCGCAAACTCGCTGACCTCTCGCGTCTCCTCGCCGCGCCTCTCCCCACCCCCAACCGCCGCCGCCGCCGCGCCCCCACCAGCCGCCTCGGGAACAGCCACGGGTCGGACGCCGCCTGGGCGCGGGGTCACCGCTCGCTAGAGCGGCGGAGGCTCGAAGCGCCGGCGGACCTCGCCCCTTGCTGCTCCGCGTCCGGCACTCCCCAGCCGCCCCGGGTCCCGGCCTCGGCCTCCGCGGCAGCGGCGACAGGGTATTCGCCTGGGCCCAGCCCCTCTGTCCCGCCCTCCACCCCGGCCCCACGCACGGGCCAAACTTTCCCTTCTCCCTCCACCTGCCGACACGCAGCGCGCTGACGTCACCGCGCCGGGCAGGCCCCGCCTCGGCCCCGCCCCCGGCCGCCATCTCGAGTGTGGCTGCGGATGTACGGAGCTAGCGGGAATCCGGAAGAGGTGAACGTTAGCAGGGGGAGGGAAGAAGGGCTTCGGGAGGAGTTTCGGGAGGGTATCGGAAAGCCAGAGGAGAGCCTAAAGTAGCACAGAGGAGGAAGCCACACCAATCATGGCGACCAAAGGGCGACCCGGCGGAGGGGGCGGAGCCACCCCCGGTGGTTGGGCACGTCGCCGTCTCCGTCGTCGCATTTATTGGCTGGTTTGAGAAGGAATCAGAAAGGCAATGGGTGGGAGTGGACGTCCGTCACGGTTAGTCCCGCCCCCAGACTCTCCGCGCGCTTCTCAGCGCCAAGGCTCCTTCAAGATCGCCCGTACCTTGCTCGCTTTGCCCTTTCTCCGCGGTGACGTCACGGCGCAGCCGTCACGGCCTCGAGACGTGCGAACGGCTCCGCAGCGTGTGGAGAAGGTGGCGGCTGCAGTTGGGTGAGGTAGCCTTGGGGTGTGGAGTCCTGCCTACTAGGGTTGAAAGGCCTTGAGCTGTGGGACGCGATGGAACTGGGAAGCTTATCGCTCGACGACACTTTTTTCAAGGCGGAAGTGCTCGCCGCAGCGTCCGTCGCCGCCCTCTCTGTAACCTTGTCGGGCTGCGCGGGGAGTTCCTGTCCTTGCTCAGCTTTGGGTCCGCGGCGCAAACGAGCCCCCGTCTTTGTGCGCCTCGAAAAGTTGGGCTTTTTCCCCCCGCCGCCGCGGCTTGGGCCATTAAGCAAGGGAGGTTCGGCCCGTGCGATCTGGCGTCGGTTCAAGGGCCTTGACTTCCGTGGGACCTCCCTGGCCTGGAGTTTTGTCAGGTTGGGCGCTTCGGCCCCCGGGGGGCGTTCCCTGCGGGGAAGCCCGACCGCGCCTGGCACGTCGGGCTGCGTGCGAAGCTGTCCCCTCTCGGACATGTTTAGTCATTGAGGACGAGCCCTTCACCCGGGCCCCGGGGGTCCCGGGGGCCCCGGGGGCCCGCGCTGAGCTCGGCGGGAGGAGGGCCCCGACGCGGAAGTAGTCAGCTAGCGGCCGCGGAAACGGGGCTGTCTGCTTTACAGCCGGTCCGTGCGGTTGGAGAACGTTTCAGGCAGGAGGGAGCGTTTGCCCCGGACCCTGAGGAGGTGACCCGGCCTCAGCAGGTGGTAACTGAGCGGAGAGACTCTTCCGGTTACAGCCCAGGGACCGTGTCCCAAGGTGGGAAGAGCACAGGCCTTGCTGTGGAAGTTGGTTCCGCCGTTACCGTTACCCTGACACCTTCACTGCCACGCGTCGCCTCTCTTTTTGCCGGGACAAGAGGGACGAGCATCGAGTCTGTCAGGAGCTAATTCCGACGGAAAAGCTTAGCGATCTCAAGGTTCCTGGTTCCCATCGGCAGAAGAATTCATAAACCAGAGATTCGTAACCTGGATTGTCGGCCTGCGTGGGCCACGGACGACTTCAGAAGTTCGTGTAGTTTTTTGCTTTTTGTTGTTGTTGTTTTGTTTTTTGTTTTGCTTTACTCTCTTGAAAATTACACCAGAAGAGTATACACTCCAGGGAGAGACTTTGGCCGCCTTCCTCATCCCCCCCCCGCCCCGTGGGAAAGAGCTACTAACCTCATACTGGAAATTCAGTGTATTCGCTGCCGCACGTCCTGGTGGGCATTGCTCAACGGCTTCTCGTCTCCCTCCTCCACACACACGGTTTAGTGGAGCCAGAATCCGTCGTGTAGGTCTGGGGGTTTGGCTCTGCCCGTCTCCTGGGCCCTCCCACGTGGCCTCCTGGAGGTTAAGATTCCCGGAATCCGCGGCTGCTTGAGACCAGGAGCCCTAACCCCGGCCTCGGCCTCCTTCCCGGTACCTTGCCTGGGGGCGTGCTGGCGCGGCAGGAGCAGTGGAGGACAAAGGGACGGCCTGTGTCCCTGGAGGTCTAGTCTGAGAGAAGAGGTGAACAACTGAGAAAATCCATAGATGACTGTGTTGTGAAGTATCCTGCAGGAAAGGCCAGTGCAGATCTCCGACTGGTAATGGGGTTGTGTCCCAGGAAACCCGTGTAAGTTGAAAATACCAGAAGTCAAATGCACTTAATACACCTACTCCCCCAAACATCATAGCGTAGCCTCGCCCACCTTTCACCTGCCCAGAACACTGCACTCACCTGCACTTGGGCAAAACCATCTCCCACAAAGCCCGGTTTATAACGAAGTACTGGCTCTATGACGTAATTGATTGAATACTGTACTGGAAGTAAAAAACGGAATGGCTAGGGGCGACTGGGTGGCTACGCGTCACTGACTTCCACTCAGGTCATGATCTCATGGTTCTCGAGTTGGAGCCCCGTGTCGGGCTCTGTGCTGACAGCTCAGAGCCTGGAGCTGCTTCGGATTCTGTGTCTCCCTCTCTGTCCTTCCCCCACTTGTATTCTCTCTCTCTCTCTCTCTCTCAACAGTAAAAAATAAAATAAAATACCCTGGCTGGCTGGCTTCCTTTCAGTGTTCTCATAGAGGGTGTTCTCCAAACTCCTTACGTATTCTGCCGCATGGTATATATAGATGGTCCCCAGCTCCCAAAGGGTCAATTTATACTTTTTAGACTTTATGATCGTATGAAAGTGATACACACCCAGTAGAAACTGAACCGAGAATGCTGAACGTTTTCCCCAGTTAGTGCTATGCGGGAGGGAGAGAACGTGAGCAGGGGAGGGGCAGACAGAGAGGAGAGACAGAGAATCCAAAGTGGGCTCTGTACTGACAGCGGTGAGCCCAAGGCAGGTCTTGAGCCTACCAACCACGAGATCATGACCTGAGCTGAAGTCAGACACAACCTGCCGAGCCCCCCAGGCGCCCCTCCTTTCCCTCCTCGGGTTTGGCTAATGCTCCTGCACTTGTACCCAGCTCAGTGCTGGGAAAAGCATGTTCCTAAAGTCAGAGAATGCACTCGGGCAACAGACACAGGCAGTCTTCCTCATGTACTAGAACGTTCTGAAAGCAAACTCTGGGGTAGGCCTAAAGCATACGAGCCGGGTATAGACACATCTACTACAGTGTGTAAACCTGAAAGTTGAGAATCACCGCGGGGACTGAGAAACCCAGAGGGAAGGTGTTCTCACACTCCCCTTTCTTTGCGGCCTTTAAGCAGCCTACTTGCATTGTGCTCTGTGTTTAGCACCTGCAGGATGGAGGAGGAAAAGACTGATTTCAAGACTCAGTGGTGCTTGAAGTGGTAGTCGCAGCTGTAATAATTCAAGTTTTATAGGCTCTTTTAATGAAAGAAAGATTTTGAAATTAATGTGTGCCCTACATAAGTAACGTGAATATAAAGGAAAGCATAATTTTATGTCTCTGTTATAAACCAATTTTTTCAGCAGTTTTGTGTCCGTGCCGGGACCAACTGCAGATCGCTAGAGTCTGCCCCCCGGTTCATCTGTCTTTTAGCACATGTCACCTGTAGTGTAATGTCATCTTTTGTTAGGAGGGGGGACGATACCCACACCTTCCTTAGGTGTGCTTCCTCTCTTGTACCCAGAACAGTACCCCACACGGGCACGTATTCAGGGGTCGTGTGGAATAAATAGACGGAGCATGAGAGTACAGGAGACATGCACAAGCTAGGAGTGTGCAGCTGGTGAGAAGCTGATATCTTGGCAAACCCAGGAAATGAATGTCCAAAGGGACAGGCACTCAGAGCCTATAAGAATTAAGTAGGCGCAGAGGTTACCATAGGAAAAAAAAAATCAGTCTGTGCGGAGAGGAGAATCAGCATCGCTCGGGATTCTGAGCCCGAGAGAGTAGCTTGAGGGTCACCCCGGCTGGGACCAAGCCACCGTGATGAGCTCAGGCTGAATTAAGCAAAAGATCCTCATTAGGATCGTAGCATCACTGTAATAGGGAAAAACTGGAAACAGTCTACATGCCCGTTGATAGAGGACTGGCAGTTACTTGTATATATTATGTGGAGCATCTCACGATACACAAGAAATGTGTGTGTGTGTTGGTGTCATTGATGCTAGCTGACGTTATGACCCCCAAAGTTGGCTGGCTTAACCCAAGTCTTATTTCTCACGTAAAGTCCAATGCAGATGTCCCTGGTCCCTCTCGTCCCAGCAGAGAGCCAGAGATTTTAGTTTCTAACGTCTTGTTAGGTAAAGAGAAAGAGCTGGTTAGCTAAGAGAGAAAACCACAAAAGGTAGTGAACCCTGGAAATCATGTTACTTATTTCTCCCCACGTTGTGTTGGTCTGACCCAGTTGTCTGACCCCAACCTGAGTCAAGGAAACTGGGACGTGGCTTCCTGGGCGTGCAGGAGGAAGAAATGGGAGTGGTGAGCACCTGGCCGATCTCAGCTGCAACTGCTAATGCTGTTGCCTCCAGGCCAGAGCTACTGACTTGTTGAGGAAGAGCAGGAGGAGGAATATACTCTTGTACACATCGGGGTTTATAAATCCAAATATTACCCGTTCAAATAAATTTAAAAGGAGGAGACGGGTGACATTTTGGGTCGCCCATGCCATGAAGTATCTCACAGCAGTTAGAAAGAGTGAAGCGCATCTATACCTACTGGACTGGAATGATCTTCAGTGAAGGTAAACAAGCAAGTTGTAGATAGATGAGATTTCAGCATTGACCTCGTTGGGGCTACCCTAACAAACTCCCGTAGACGGCCTGTTTACACAGCGAACATCTTTTTCTCACAGATCTGGAGTCTGGGAAGTCCACGATCCAGGTGCGGGTGGATCTGATGTCTGGTGAGGGGCTGCTTCCTGGCTTTTCATTATAGCCTCATGTGGCAGAGAGCAGGAGCACGCCCTCGTCCCGTTCATGAGGGCTCCACCCCTATGACCTCAATACCTTCCGAAGGTAACCCTACTAGCACATTTGGGGGTAGGATTTCAATATATTAACTTGGGGGAGACACAAACACTCAATCTAGAACATACACGTATGTGAATGTGTAGACTAAGATCTGGGAGATGTTCGGAGACGCAAGACACATCTATGTGTTATGTGTATTGTTAGAACTGTAAGAACAGGACACTCTAGTAATTGATAGCTCTAACAATATAAATTCTTGAAAGTAATTCGCTAAGATTGGTTCCACAACAGTGTTTGGGGGGGCCCATAAATATAAACCCCAGCTGCATTAGTAATCAAAATGCACAGCAAAGCTAAAGTGAGATACCATTTCACCCTCAGCAGACGGGCAAGATTTAGAAGCCAGAGAACACCAGGTGCTGGCTGGGATGAAACGCAGCCGAGACGCTCAGAGTTTGCTCGTTGGAATGTCACCGGATGCAACCTCTGTGGGAAGCAGGTGGGTATTAGCTAGGGGAGCAGGAGCCGTCCCCGCAGCCCGGCAGTGCCACGCCTTGGTATTTGCCCTAAATGAGCTCTTATACATATATTCCAAGTAACATACAGAAAAATACGTCACTATGCTTTGTCATAAGTAACTAAATAAAGGAAGTCACGCAAATGGAATGTAAAAATACCCATAAATGGACACTGTACACCAGTGGGAAGCTCTTACTCCGGCTATAGAAAAAACTCAGATGAGTCTCCAAAACGATAGAAGCAAAGTCACAGAAGAATACACACACTGTGATTGCACTCGCAAAAAGGTCAGAAGGAGGCATAATTGAACAAGCTTTTCTGTGTTTGATACTTAGGAAGAGCGAGGAAACAACACACAACCTCAGTTTGGTGGCTGGCTCTAGGGGAAGGGAGAGGGACGCAAGCAGGCTACCGCGCGAAGGACGCTCCAGATGCAGGTCACAAGTGCTCAACCAGTCGTGTGTGTGTGGGCGCTTTGGAAGCGTGAAAGTTTGGTTTCTCACGTCTCAAGGCAGTTCTGACGTTCAGGGCACCCCACAATCTGCCTTTGTCTTCTTTCAAAATGAGGGGCCTTCCAACACCCCTTCGAGCTGGTCTCCCTGTGCCTCCCTGCCCGCCTTGCTCAGGCGGCTCCTCTTTTCAGGAATGCCCCTTTTCTTCTCCACCTGCTGGCTCCTGCTGGCTTCAGCGCAGACCCACAGGCCCGCCCTCCCCGCACTCCCCTGCTTTGAGTGCCTCGAGATTGTTCCAGGCCTGAGGGAAGTCATATGCGCTTTCCACCTCACCCAAACCGCTTCTGGGCACTTAGCCTGTGCTGCTCTGGACACGTCGTCTTCTCTTCCCGTGCATATTGTGTATTTGAGATTAGGTCGCAGGTCAGCCATTAGGAGTGGGGGACCCCCTATCACCAGAAGTCAAGGACTTCTGTGGAGTTTGGGGTTTGGCGTTTCTGTTTCGCTTTTTTGCTCACTGTAAGCCCTGCTGGCGTGATGACCATTTAGACATTTATGAAGAGCCACATTTCTCTCCTTGGGAAAATTTGCAAGAAGTCATTTGCCATTTAATTCTCAACCTCGGGCAGCAGGGAGGAGGGGGGTGTCGATCTCTGAGGGCGAGTGTAGTTTATAAAAACACTTGAAGATACAGGTATCTCTCACTAAACGTGGGACCCTATACTCATGTCTATCTTCTGATAACTTGGTGTCCCTCCCTCTCTGAACTCAGGAACTGAGCAGATTCAGACAGCCTGGAATTTGGCACCTAGTTTTCTAATATAAATTCAGATTAAAAGCCCAATGAAATCTTCACAACAACTAGATTTCGGTGCCGGGCAGTGTTGCTAAGGGATATAAATACCTCATGGAGCCTTGGGAGGTTTGATGCCAGTTTCACAGATGAGGAAACACAGTCAGAAAGTTTGAGGAACTTGCCTCCAGAAATTCCTGGAAATGCCTAGCAGGGTGCCCGCCCTGCTGTCAGTGCTCCGCAGGCCTCGCTGTTCTGTGCTAGTTGCGGGGACGGCGGTTGAGCAGTGCCTCCGCAGGGCTGACCCCGGTCCGCGTGCTCGGGAAGAACAGGTTTCCAGCGCCGTGCGCGTGAGGTCCTACCGCTGCCGCCGCCTTGCTGCCTGTACCGCTTCTGCCTCCTTCCCAGTGGCAAACTCTGATGAAGGAAATAAAGGCTCTCTCGCTGATTCTCCGTGGATTGCGAAGGCTTGGCTGCCTTTGGCACCCAGGCTGAAAAAGTGGATTCGGGTCTCAGGCCTTCCAAAATCAGCGAGGACCCTGACCGCCTGGGCGTTGCGTTGGAAGTTCAGGACACTAAGAAATGGAGACAAAAGTGCTCTACCCAGTGCAGTGCCCAGGCCTTTCTGAACGCGTCTCCATATGCACAGCTGTGAGCGGTCTGCCGAAAGAGGAAGTTGTCTTCCATGGTCCAAAGGGGCCTGGGTCCCAGCGCTGGTGTTGCTTCCCTGGTGAATGGCAGCAGACCGGGACTGCCAGAGGGAGGGCTCCCCAGGACCTTGGAGCAGAGTCTCAGCTCCGAGCATCCCATCTAGCAGACAGAGAAGGTGTTCTCTTACTGTTAACAGATTCTTCTGGTTCAGTCTTTGGGGGGTGACTTGATCTCTCTCAGGTTAGTGCTAACCCAGTTAGCCCCTCACCCAGTGCCTCATGCCATCCTCCCATAGAGCATCTAGTTGGACATGAACGTAATAAAGCCCTCCTTGACCCCTTACGTATAATTACATAGAAAGTCCTTCAGTGTGCCCTCCCCAAGAATTTAATCCACCCAAATCGTTAAAAGACCTGATAGCATCGTGGTGGCTATCACAGAATAGCCGGCGCTCTCCTGAGCTTCCCTGTGTGCCCGATGAGCCGTGGGGAACAGCCTGAAAGCAGGGAAACCGAGAGCAAGTCCACACACTGAAAGAACACCCGTCGATCTTCAGACTACGCTGCAGCTAGAAAAACATTCCTCGGTAAGGAGTTGGGTAATTGTACCTGTTCACGTGCATATGGTGTGCATGGTGTGTTACTAAAATTTCGACCAGCAAGGAAACCTTGGAAGGAAGCCAAGAACCCCTCGGACGGTCCCGGCGAAGCAAGTGTATACGCTCGGGCACGCACAAAGGTGGCGTTCTTCTAGATGGAGTAAATCAGCCTGTAGGACACGCCCTGCCAGGAGGTGAGTGGGCCCACAGATTGCCTGGGGTAAGGGAGCAGATCTTAGTGCCATAACCCCCGGATGTAGAAAGCACAGAAAGCGATTTGCACTGTGAATAGTTGAAAAAGAGAAGTGGGCAGACCTGAGGTCAGTAGAGTAGAACCAGCAACGAGCGGGTTTGCACCAAGCACCCCAGCGGAATGTCTTAACTTCTGTATGGGTAAAGTCTGAGGGATGGACCGTCAATCTAATTGTGGAGGACCCTGGTTCACACTTCTCCTTCAGCCCCCCTACCAAAAGCCATGCCTAACTCACGCAGAGCATGGTGTTCCTTCCGCACTGTAGAGATGAGGACTCACCCACCTGCAGTACCCAGACCATGAGGGCCACTGCCCTGGAAAGAAGGAAGAGGAAATAAAAGTAACATCTGCGTTTTCCTACCTGCAGGCCTGTGGACAGGAGAAACAGAGGAGGGAAAGGAAGGAGCGCAGGCAGGCTCCAGGGTTCCCCTTTCCCCCATCGTCCCCAGTCCATCCAGATCTTGACCAGGGGAAGCTACAGAGACTACAAAGAACCCAAGGATCTCAGAGGCGTGCGGACCACTCCCCCAGGTACGGCATGGGGGAGGCTGCCGGCTGCTGGGAGAAGCCTTGCATTCGGCTTTGCACCGTGTCCAAAATAGCGTATGAACAATAACATAGCCATTCCAAAGGGCAGAATCCAGGCCAGTGAGTCCCAGGACACCATACCCAGTCCCTCGCAGCCTGTGCTTGTTCTGCAGGAAATCCGAAGCTTCCCTGCGCCCCGTGACGGCATGAGGAAGTGTCGTTGAGGCTTGCACAGAGAGCTGGAATGAAAAGGCTGCAGAGGCAGGACCTTGTGGCCGAAGGCGAACGGTTGGGACCGTGGACTTCAGCTCTGTGTGCTGGCATCACACTCCAAAGACCAGATTAGGCCCCATCTCAGCAGGTAATTCTAGGAACTCAGGAATCAGAGCCAGTGTTCATGGCAGAACCAGAGGACAGTACAGGGATCCAAGGCAACCCTTTCCTTCTGCCACAAAGTCCTGTTTGTGCTTTTCCTTTCCCATACTCCCAGATGCCATCTTGAAAAGGTGGAGGGGAAGGGGAAAGAGAAGCAGCATTTACTTAAGAGAGACCATGTTAAGGGCACCTGGGTGGCTCTCTCGGTTAAGCATCCGACCTTGGCTCAGGTCATGGTCTCATGGTTCATGGGTTCGAGCCCCGCATCGGGTTCTCTGTTGACCGCTCAGAGCCTGGAGCCTGCTTCAGATTCAGTGTCTCCCTCTCTTTCTGCCCCTCCCCCACTCATGCTCTGTCTCTGTCTCTCAAAAATAAATAAACGTTAAAAACAATGTAAAAAAACGGGCATCTGGGTGGCTCAGTCGGTTAAGCACCAGACTTCAGCTCAGGTCATGATCTCACGGTTTGTGGGTTCGAGCCCCGGATCAGGCTTTGTGCTGACAGCTTGGAGCCTGGAGCCTGAGTCGGTTTCTGTCTGTCTGTCTCTCTCTCTCTCTGCCCCTCCCCTGCTCACGCTCTGTCTCTCTCAAAACTACAGGGCAGGCGTTGATAGTGTCCAGTTACAGTCAGCCCTGCAGTCACAGCTAGTGGTGCAGCAGGAGAAGGGGGCCTTTGTGACAGGAGCAGTAGTCAAGGCAGACCGTGGGCCAAGTGTTCAACAGCAAAGTGGGCGGGACCCACAGCAGAGCAAGAAGGACAGACATCTGGGACCGTGGTTGGATGAACACTGCAAGGGGCTTGCAACAAACCCATTTTCTCATTTAGGACTTCTTGGTTGCTAGTGACAGAAAACCCAGACTACATTAGGCTATAGCAATGGCCAAAATAAAAATTCATTTCTTTCTAACATAAAAGTCTCAAGTGGTCCTACGGCGACAGGTCAACGCCATAGTGCTAAGGTCCCGGGCCCTTCCCGTCTTGTGTCTACCTCCCTCACCATGTAGCTCTTAGCTCCCGACGTCGCCACACCCACATTCCTACAGCATGAAGTAGAGGGAAAGGAGGGCACACACCTTTCTATTAAGGTCATGAACTAAAAGTTGCGTCAACAGCTTCCTCTTCCAACCTGATGCCCAAAACACAGTCACATGGCCACACCTAGGGTCTCAGCTGTGGCCACAAAAATGCTTAGTAACAAACAACCACAAAATATCAGTGGCAGCCCACAGTAAGCAGTGATTTCTTATTCACATGTCTGCAGTGGAGATGGTGTTGGGCTAGTCAGTGTTGGTTTCAGCTGGACATGACCCCAGGCTGCAGCCTATTCTGACCTGTTCCATGTGTCTCTCATCGTCTTGCCACCAGCAAGCTACCCAAGGCATCTGCTCCTCATGGTCATGACCTTCATGATGATGGCAGCATACATAGGCCTTGGTAAGTCATGTACATCGGTTAGAAGCTACGTGGAGAAGGTTGCCTTGGAGCAAGATTGGTGACCGGGCACAGGTCTGAACACTTTTACTTTTCTACTTACCTATCTGGAAGCAGAATGGCAAGATGAAGGTCTGAACTCAACACCTTCACAAGCACCTTAAGGCCTTTGCTTGGATCCTGTCTGCTAACGTCCTAATGGCCAGCATAAGTCACATTCCCAAGCTCCGCGTCCGTGGGGCAGAAAGTAGACTCTCGTGCAGAGAGGAGAGGAAGGAAGGAATAACTGTCTTATAAATGATAATCTAATCTATGATCTTCAGCACGGTGGCCATTGTAACTCCTGTTAGAACTCTGGAATTCTGTTCCTAAGGAAAGGAAGGGAAGCTAGATTCGGAGGACAGTCTCTGCCACAGTGTGTATCAGTCAGGAGGCAGTTTCTTCTAGTTTAATGGAAGCTTGAATGTGTTCCTTGGTGGAAGCATCCTTCTCTTTGGCGCTAGGACTTCCAAACCCACTGAGCCCAAGTTTGCAGAGATGAGAAGCACAAAAATTCCTTTGTACAAAGTTCATCTGATGTAACAGGAGGATCACCCCACTCCACTCAATTGACTGAACCACCCAGGTGCCCCTCTCTAAAAGTAAAAAATTAAAACATAAATTGAAGAAAGAAAAGAGTAATTTGAACTCAAGTTGAACAGAAGAAAATAGCAGAGTGAAATTCAGTGAAATACTAAACACAAAACAATAGAGAAAAGGCCATGGAACCAAAAACTGATTCTTGGAGAAAAATATAGAGTTGTTAAACCAGTAGTCAGACTGATCAGGAAAAAGTAGAGAAAACACAAATTACCAATATCAAGAGTGAGAGAGACGATATCATCACTGTTTTTACAGACATTGAAGGATAATTTAGGAATATTATGAACAACTTAGTACCAATATATTTGACACCTTAAATGAAATGGATGCATTTCTCGAAAGACCCAAACTGTCAAAAGTCATTTATGAAGAAACAGATAACCCACATAGAGTTACATCCATCAACAGTTTTGAATTTGTAGGTAAAATCCCCCCCCCACAAAGACAGCGTTGGCAGTGGCCCGCTCAGCTGCGTGAGAGCAAGTCTGTGTTGTTGAGCCCACCACCGTCCCCTTTCGTCACCATGGCCACTTTGTAAATGGGTCTATTAACCAAGCCCTAGAGAGTATCTGAGGAAGAGGCCATCTGATGTTCACAGCTTGTGTCATTGTGTCCTGATTATTGAGAGTCTCATCTACAACAGATGGCCCTTGGGGGAGCGTGTATGTGGAACATGAATATCTTTATACTTTGTGGCTCGCAGGAAGCCCATCTTTCCCTTGACCTCCTTGTCCCCAGCCTTCTAGTTCTTTCCAAATTCCTGACCAGCGGGCCAGGCTCACCCACAAGTCAGGTTAGATCGGTGCGTTAACTAGGTCTGCGGTAGAGCTCTGCTCACGGGAGACCGTCCCTGCACTACCGGCTTTCAGGGCCGCTCGAGTGCTCTGTGCTGCGACACTTCCGGCTGCTTCTGTACGAAGCCTGCGCTTTCCTTCCTCCACTAAGTGACCTTCTTTGTTTCCCCCAAGGACACAGGTGGAATGCCGGAGGAGACATAGTCAAGCAGCGGCATCGGATACCAGGGGAATCAGGTGGTACATCGTGCCTTTGGATCTACCCGGTGTATACCGGTTCCATTTTATAATGGCAGGCGGATATGCCTCTCCAACTGTATGACTAGATAATACACGGTTCGTGATGGGTAATTCGAGTTGGTTGGATCTCCTCATGTCTTTTATTTTATTTATTTATTTATTTATTTTAGAGAGAGGGTGTGCACGTGGGGGAAAGGGGCAGAGGGAGAGAGAGAGTCTTAAGCAGGCTCCACGCTCAGCTTGGAGCTCGACATGGGGCTCAATCCCACGACCCTGGGATCATGACCTGAGTTGAAATCAAGAGTCAGACGCTGACCGACTGAGCCCCCCAGGCGCCTCCTCGTGTCCTCCTCCTCCTCCTCCTCCTCCACCTGTGCTTTATCGCAGGCCACTGCCATGATAGTGTGCTTGCTTGTGAGGACACTGCGTGTCATGGATTGCCAGGGTCCCGTTTTGCCACACAAGGAGGTTATCCGTGCCTTCCTCATATATGCGAGCAGCTCAATTCTGGAGTCATCTTTTCTTTTTCACCAGTTCTATACATTACGCCCTGCTCACCACAGTGGTTTACCATCGGTCACCGTACGGTGTTGTTTACGGTATTATCGACCGTATTCCCTCTGCTGTGCTTTTCGTCTCCATGGCTTATTTTATGACTGAATTTTGTACCTCTTTATACCTTTCGTCTATTTCACCCATCTCCCCCGTGCACCTCCCCTCTGGCAACCACCAGTTTGTTCTCTGCGTTTATGAGTCTGTTTCTGGTTTTTTTGTTTGTTTATTGTTTGCTTGTTTGCGTGTTTTCCTTTTTAGACTCCACATATAAGTGAGATCTTACGGTATCTGTCTTTCTCTGCCTGACCTATTGCACTTAGCACAGTACCCTCTGGGTCCATCCGTGTCGTCACAAATGGTAAGATCTCATTCTTTTTAATCCATTGTATATATACCACATCTTCTTTATCCACGGATCCTTTTTCTCCTCCATGAAATCCTGTTTTAAAACCACTCCTGGGGCTCCTGGGGGGCTCAGTTGGTTAAGCGTCCGGCTTTGGCTCAGGTCATGATCTCACGGTTCATGGGTTTGAACCCCGCGTCGGGCTCTGTGCTGACAGCTCGGAGCCTGGAGCCTGCTTCTGATTCTGTGTGTGTCTCTCTCTCTCTGATCGTCCCCTGTTTATGCTCGCTCTCTCTCTCTCTCTCTCTCTCTCTCTCTCAAAAATAAATAAATAATGACAATGCATGAGTGTGTGGGAATGGGAACACTAGACTGGGCCAGATGGGCTTTGCTCTTCTGAGGAAAGAGGAAATTGCAGGGACCACAGAGTCCCTCCTCCTGGCCAGCAGTCACTCCATTTCTCCTTTTTGTTGTGCAGTTGCTTGAAGCAGAAATTGTCACACCGTACTTATCAACTTCCCTAATTTATCTGGCATACAACCGCTAAACCATCAGATGCCACTCAAGAGGAGAAGGAAAGCATTTTTATTGACTTGTTTTTGTGTTTTAGTTCTTTCTTCCTGATGTCCCAAGATTCTTTTTTTAGTCATTTATTTTCTCTTTCAAAAACTTCCCATAGCTATTTCTATTTCTAAGGGCAGGTCTGCTGGCGACAAACCCTCATTATTTTTCTTTGTCTGAGAATGTCTTCATTTCCTCTTCCTTCCTGATTTTCACTGGATATAGGGTTTTGCGTTGACAGTGCTTTTGTTTCAGCACTTGAGAATGTGGTACCACTTTCTTCTGACCTCTGAGGCTTCCAGTGAGAAAGCTGATGTCATGCAGATTGTTTTGCTCATTATCAGGAAGGTGTCATTTCTCTCTGGCCGCTTTCAAGATTTTGTCTTTGTCTTTAGTTTTCAGCAGTTTGACTGTGATGTATCTTGGCATGGATTTCTTTGGGTTATCTTGTTTGGGGTTTGATCAGCCTCTTGAATCTATAGGTTCAGGTCGTTGTCGTATTTGGAAAATATTCAGCCATATCTATTTGAATACTTTTAAGGTTCCACCTTCTTGGGGCACACTGGTGGCTCAGTCGGTTAAGCCTCCGACTTTGGCTCAGGTCATGATCATGGTTCATGGGTTCGAGCCCCCATCAGGCTCTGTGCTGACGGCTCAGAGCCTGGAGCCTGCTTTGGATTCTGTGTCTCCCTCTCTCTGCCCCTCCCCCACCTGCGCTCTGTGTGTCTCTCTCTCTCAAAATCAATAAGTAAATAAATAAGCATTAAAGTTCCACCTTCTTTCTCCTCTACTTTTCAGATCCGAGTGACACAAACATTAGATGTCTTCTTAAAGTCCCACAAATTCCTCAGATTCTATTAATTTTTTTCAATCTATTCTCTGTCATTCAGATTGGGTGATTTCTGTGATTCTGTCTTCAAGTTCATTAACTCCTTTGTCCTCTCCATTTTTCTATGGAATTAATCCAGGGAGCTTTTTATTTCAGTTACTTTTTTTCAGTTCTAAAATCTCAGTTGGTTTCTTCTTCATTTCTTTTATTTCTTTGACAAAACTATTTTTTGTTTGTTCGCTTGCTTGCTTGCTTGAAGTGTGTTTGTAATTGATCACTGAAACATTTTTACCCTGGCTGCTTTAAAATCCTTGTCAGGTAGGGGCGTCTGGGGGGCTCAGTTGGTTAAGTGTCCGACTTCAGCTCAGGTCAGGATCTCATGGTTTGTGAGTTTGAGTCCCGTCCCGCGTCGGGCTCTGTGCTGACAGCTCGGAGCCTGGAGCCTGCTTTGGGTTCTGTGTCTCCCTCTCTCTCTGCCCCTCCCCTGCTCGTGTGCATGCGCTCTCCCTCCTTCTCTCTCTCCCTCCCCCCGCAAATAATAAATGAAAACCTTATTTTTAAAATAAAATAAACCAAAATCCTTGTAGGTAATTTCAACATCTATGTCATGTTGGTGTTAGCATCAGTTGGACTGTCTTTTCTTGCTCAAGTTGAGATTTCCCGGATTCTTGATATGAGGAATGATTTTCAGTCCCGGACATCTTGAGTATTATGAGATGCTGGATTTTATTTAAACCTTCTGTTGTCGAAGGCCTTGTCAGGGACATCCGGCTGGCTCAGTCAGTAGAGCATGTGACTCTTGATCTCATGGTTTGAGTCAAGCCCCGCACTGGGCATGAAGCCTACTATTAACAAATAATAATAATAAAAATAAGGTCTTCTCAGTGCTGTCAGATGGAGGTTGAAGATCAGGTTTCCAAAAAAAAAAAAAAAAAATGCCTCTGCTGGCATCCTGGGACGTGGGAACTGGTGAGGGGTACCTCGTTACGGCGGGGCCTGGGTGGGAATTCAGACCGCCCACGGAGCCTCTGCTAATACCGCCCTGGCCTAGAGGGGGACGAGGCCTCCGTACTGCTCCCCTTGTGGCCTCCACGGACGTGGGGAGGCCACAGTGCTGCCGGCTGCGGGGGATCCTGACTCTCCGCTGGGCTCTTCTGGCACCACCTTGCGTGGAAGTCTAGGCTCCCCGTTTGGCTTGGCGGGCAGGGTACACGGGTCGTGTAGTTCTTTCTACAGTGTTTGTGGCTGGAGTAGAGTGGTTATTATCTAAGAGTTTTCTTTCTTGCTAAGCTGCCCTTTGCTAGTCCTTTGGCTACAAAGAGGAAGCCCTTCTCTCTCTCTCTCTCTCTCTCTCTGTCAGTACCGATTAGCTTCTCAGTTGCTAGCTTCTCCAATACTCAGTCTGAGATACATAGTGCAAACAGAAACTCTGGGAATCACCACCGTGTCATTCAGTGGGTCCCAAGGTACCTTAGCCAGGCTGCTTTCTTTCCACCTTTCGGAGTCTCCTTATGTTTGTTTTATTAAGTCCAGGGTTGTCTTTTAAAACTGTATTTAACAGAGGGAATACGGAGATGTGTGTTTACTCCATATTTTCCCAGAACCAGGAGACCCCAGGGCCTTTGAGACCATTTATTCTGCATGATCTGGCATACCACAGCTCATGGGGACAAACTTCCCCTGAACTGATGGTGAGTTCACCCACCCGCCGACCAGCACAATGGCCCAATGTGTTCTGCTCTGTGATTTCGAGTTCACCTTCTAGAATTTGAAATCATTCCAGCCTGGTTTGAACAGGCATTCTCCAGCTTTCCAGCCCTTGCCATTTCCCAGCCCCATGACTCAGAATTTTCTGTCAACCAGAGGCCCCGAAGAGGCTGTTCCTGCACTGCTGAGGGGAAGAAGTGTATTCACGTCTTCCTGGCTCAGCTGAAGAGCCTTTGCCCCCTTGCTATGAAGCAAGGCTTTCAGCCTGGCCGCCGGGGAGCCGTGGCTCTTCTCCTCGGTTCAGGGTCGGTGGGCCTGGTCCTTCTGACTCCAATGCTATGCTGTTCGTGAAAGTCCCTTTTAGGGGCACTTGGGTGGCTCTGTCGGTTGAGTGTCCGACTTTGGATCAGGTCATGATCTCACGGTTCTTGAGTCCAAGTCCCATGTCAGGCTCTGTGCTGACAGCTCAGAGCCTGGAACCTGCTTCAGATTCTGTGTCTCCCTCTCTCTGCCCCTCCCCTGCTTGCTCTCTGTCTCTCTGTCTAAAAACAATAAACATTAAAAAAATAAAAATAACAAAAAGGAAGTCCCTTTTAAAATAAAGTTACAGAAAAATATTTTGAGTTAAAATATTCTTGGTATACTTTTTTAGGACTCAAATGAGTAATTTTTAAAGAACCAATTGTCAGAGATGAGACTTTCAGATATCTAAAAAGACATGATCAAACTTCTCTACTTCCACAATCAGATGAAAAAAGATTATTTTTTGTTTCAGTCATTACTAATTAATGGTTTGAAAATACCTACCTTAGGGAGATGCAGCAAGAGAGACATCTGTCCACGTGGAGTAGCAATACTGCTTGTACTTTTAAACTGAACACAATTTTTAATTATCAAAAATTTGAAACACATAAGAATAAAGAGAAAACAACTGATAACTCTTGTGTGGTCACATTTACTTCATATATACTTTGTGTTTCTTTTCCAATTAAGTATTTATTTAAAGTTGTTATTTATTTATTTGATAAAGAGCATGTGCTCATGAGTGGGGGCGGGGAAGGGCAGAGAGAGAGAGAGAGAGACAGAGGCTCCAAAGCGGGCTCAATGCTGAGAGCAGAGAGCTTGATGTGGGATTTGAACTCAGGAGCTGTGAGACCATGACCTGAGCCGAAGTCGGACACTCAACCAACTGAGCCCCCCAGGCGCCCTGCTTAAGTATTTTAAAACACATCCCAGACATCATTTATTCCATACCAGTATACTTCAGATTTGGGCCCTAACAAATTCGGACAGTCTCTTGTGTAACTGTAATGTTATCACATCTTTAAAAACCAGTGATCATGTTTTGCATCATCTAATACCCCGATTTCCCCACTTGTCCCAAGGATGTCTTTGTTTTTAGTGGTAAAACACACATGACATAAAATGTACCATCTTAACCATTTTTATTTATGTTTGAAATGTTTATTTATTTATTTTGAGAGAGAGAGAGAGAGACAGAGAGAGAGAGAGAGCAGGGGAGGGGGAGAGAGCGAGGGAGAGAATCCCAAGCGGCATCCTCACCGTCAGCACAGAGCCCGACACGGGGCTCAATCTCACGAACTCTGACATCATGACCTGAGCGGAAGTCACGACTGAGCCACCCACTTAACCATTTTTATACAGTTCCGTGTCCGTCACGTTTAGTACATTCACACTGTCCTACCGTCAAGCTCCAGAACATTTTTTCCTTGTGCAAAACGGGAAACTTATACTCACTCAACAACTGTCCATTCCCTCCCCGCCTCAGGCCCTTGAAACCACCATTCTATTTTCTTATCTTTAGAAATTTGGCCATTTTAGATACCTTGTATAAATGGAATTATACGGTACTTGTCTTTTTGCAACTGGCTTATCTCACGTAGCATAACATCCTCAAGGTCCATCCGTATCGTAGCGTGTGTGAGAATTTCATTCCTTTTGAAGGCTGAAGAGTGTTGCATTTTATATGTGTACCGTATCCTGCTTATTCGTTCATCTGTCAAGGGATATTCGGGTTGCTTACATGTTTTGGCGATTGGGAATAACATTGCTGCACTGCTGGGACTATGGGGTCTCTTCAAGACCCTGCTTTCAATTATTTGGGCGTATATACTCAGGAGTGGAGTTGCTGGATCACATGGTATTTTGGTGTTTAAGTTTTTGAGAAGTTGCTGTACCGTTTTCCGCAGCAACTGCACCGCGTTGCATTCCCACCAACAGTGCTCAGGGCCCTAGTCTTCCACATCCTTGCTAACACTTGTTATTTTCCGGCATTGTTTTATTGATAGTGGGGCCCTAATGGGTGTGGTATGGTATCTTGTTGTGGTTTTGATGTGTATTTCCCTAATGATTAGTGAGGTTGAACATCTTTTCATGTAATTATTAGTCATTTGTATATTTCCTTTGGAGAAATGTCTGTTCAAGTCCCTCGCCCAGTTTTTAATTGTGTTATATTTCTTTTTTGTTGGGTGGTAGGAGTTCTGGATATTTACCTCTTTCAGTTTATGACTCAGGAATGTCTTTTGACAGATGACCTGTTTGAACCAGGATCCAACATAGTCACACGATATTGTTTCTATTTTATTGTCTAATCTGGCAGAAACCCCTCTCCCTGTTGTTTCCCCCGTCATTGCTTGTGGCAGAATTCAGGTTCACAGTCATGTAGACTTAGAGTTTTGTATTTTAACTTTGCTGCTGCCCTCCAAAATTTTCTGCTTTTGCCTTTTATAAAATTTCAGCTGTGAATTTTCCCTATTGAAAAATGGGGGGTGGGGCGCCTGGGGGGCTCGGTCGGTTAACTGTCTGTCTTTGGCTCAGATCATGATCTCATGGGTTGTGAGTTCAAGGCCCATGTGGGGCTCTCTGCTGTCAGCACAGAGCCTACTTCAGATCCTCTGTCTCCCTATCTCTCTCTGTCCCTCTCCTGCTCTCTCTCTCTCTCAAAAATAAACATTAAAATGAGAAAGAGAGAGAGAGAGAGAGAGAGAGCACAAGCAGGTGAGGGGCAGAGAGAGAGAAAGAGAGAGAGAGAGAGAGGGAGACACAGAATTCGAAACAGGCTCCAGGTTCTGAGCTGTCAGCATAGAGCCCGATGTAGGGCTTGAACTCACGAATCGCGAGATCATGACTTGAGCAGAAGTTGGACCCTTAACCAACTGAGCCACCCAGGTGCCCCTAAAAATTTTTTTTAAAGAAAAATGAAGATTTCTCTATCAAATGTTCCTAGAGGACTAAGCCCAAAGTGAGAAGAGGAAGCTTTCTTGGTATCTGGGAACTCGCGTGTGAGGAAGTGGGCATTGGTGGAAGGAATGTGGGAGCAGTGTGAGGATCAGATGGGAGTGAAGCAGGCACACTCAGGTCACCAGCCTGGCTTGAGAGGGTGCGGGCTTTTCCTGTGACATGGCTGGTGTTACCCAGAGACCCCTGCAACCTCACGACTGGGGGCTGCTCCGAAGACTATTCCCCCAGCTGTAGGTGGCATGGGGCAGATCCTAGGGGCTCCTGCAGGACCACAGTGTGGCTCTGCCCCCAGGGGACGCTGGAGAAGGGAGGTCTCGGGGCTGCCCTGAGTACATGGGCCTTTCTCGGAGTCCCTGAAGGCACTGGAGCAAGGCCGGGGAGCCTCCAGTGTGCCGGAGGCTCAGACTCATGGCCACAGGGAGACCACTGGGAGAAAACTACGGTCGCTGATAATGTCTGAAAGATCACTAGGGTCGTCTCTTGGGTTAGAATTATCAGTGGTTTTTAAAAATATATTTATTTTCCAGGAGCACCTGGGTGGCTCAGTCGGTTAAGTGTCCGACTGCAGCTCAGGTCATGTTCTCATGGTTCGTGGGTTCGAGCCCTGCACCGGGCTCTGTGCTGACAGCTCAGAGCCTGGAGCCTGCTTCCGATTCTGTGTCTCCCTTGCTCTCTGTCCCTCCCCTGCTAGTTCTCTGTCTCTAAAATAAATAAACATTAAAAAAAATGTTTTCCAAACTTTCTTGAGCGAACAGTAAAAAAGTGACGTTCTATTTAAAAATAGAAACAGGGCATCTGGCCAGCTCAGTTGGTAGAGCATGCAACTCTGCAACTCTTGATCGCGGTCAGGGTTGTAAGTTCAAGCCCCGCGCTGGGTATAGAAGTGACTTGAAAATAAAATCTTTAAGAAAATAATAATAAAAGTAAAAATAGATCAGATCCTTCAGGACTAACACAAATATACTTACGGACCACTACTGGTAACTGAGTTCTCCAGAGATCTGGGCCTGGAACGGACGTTCTCCAGACCCTCCTTGGAGCCTACAAGAGCCAGGCCAGGACCCAAAAGTGTGGCCCAATCCAGGGAGGACCAAGCTTGGTGGTGGCGAGCCGTCTCCCTGGAGTCTGGGACTGAGGCCACAGCCCTCGCGAGGCCTGGGACGTGTGAGCAGGGGCCCTGCCTTCGGGAAGCACCTTCCAAACAATCCCACTGGAACCTACCCAGTGGGCCCGTTTCTCTGACCCGGGAGAGCTTTATCCCTGGTAAACTGCTTCCAACCTCCCAGACACACATGAAACCTGATGTTCCAAAAGTAGAGAACGCTTTATTATAAACCCAGGATACAGAGGAGAAATGACAAACATAGACAGGCATCTCAGCTCTCTCTGAATTCTCACAATGCCTACGAAACAGGTAGGAAAGATACTTTTTTGAAATTGTTTAAAAAATATGCCCCAGTGTCAAAGTGGGGACAAGTGCATGGTTAGCTAGGCGTTCCATCAAGATCACACAGGGAGGGGCCTCCAGTGCCCCCAGGGCCCTGAGGAAAGGCATCTTGCTCCAGCCTGGCTGGGTATGGAGCAGAAAGACACATTTTCTATTCGATCGAGGGTCCTGGGGTTGGCCCTGGGACCGTGACATTTTGTCCCCCGAGGAGAACTTGAAGGCGACTAGCCTACAAATGCCCTGGGGCGGGAAGAACGGCTCTGTCTGCTGCTTGCTTGCGACGCCAGTTCAAGCAGCTCACTCACTCCCGTTCTGTGCCGCACCTTAGGCACAGATGCTGGCATATTGGGTTCTGGCCAGAGTTTGCTTTCAATGAAGAAAGAAAAAAAGAGAGAAAAGGAATACACGTGGGTCCCACCTTTGTCCGGGGTCAGGCACCCTTGACAGTGATCCAAACACAGCTACTGCCTTGTTCTCCCCACCCTCCTTCGTTCTCGGAGAAACCGAGGCCTGAGATGTGTGGACAGGTCAGAGCTGGCTCTGCTGGTCCCCTTCTTCGTCCCAGCTGGCTCTGGGTTCCACTGTCCTGGCTGATAACCCAGCAGGTGGACACGCTCCTGGTCCGTGCGGGACCTGAGATGTGATGTCCAGATACACAGTGTGTGTGGAGTTGGCGTCTCCAGGAATTGAGAGGTGAGTGGAGCACAGATTCCCCTGCAGCAGGGGGAAGCAGGGGCGGAAGCCCAGGTACAGGCAGACAGGCAGACACGCACACACGCAGGGGCCCGGGGCCATCCTCAGGGCAGGGCCAGGGCCTTGGCGAGGCGAGTCCAGAACCAGGACTTGGTGCAAGGGTTGGTATAGTCGCAGACGGTGATGAACCTCAGGATGCTGGGGAACTCCTTCTTCATCGCCTTGTACTTGATGGGGATCAGTCGCTTCTGATGGGCACCTGCAAGCCAGGAGGTTCAGAACCCGCACCGGGCCCTCACTCCACAGTCAGCGGATCTGTCCCCGCCAGCACCCATGGCGCCCACTCCCCCACACAGAGGGCACCCCTGTGCACACACGCTCAGGTGTGCAGGAGCCTACAGGAGTTCCTTGGTGCCGCAGGCATGGCCCTTGGTGAGGGACTGATGGCTCCCGAGGCCCCGCCCACCCACTCCTAGGTGGCAAAGGCAGGGCTGAGCTTACCGGGAGAGAGGCTGAGCGCAAACTTAGTCTGGAAGTCACATTCCTTGCTCTGCAGGTAATCATCAGAGACCACCACCACCATCCGGCGGCACCTAGGGGAGAGTGGGGGGCGGGCTCAGCACCGGGCCAGCATGGTTCGCCCGGGGATGGCCTTGGACTGGACAGGGTCCAGCTGGGGGGACTCAGCATCTGTGCAGCCACCCACCGGACCCCTGGCCATCTAGCCCACCTCTTCTCAATGAGCTCACTGGCGATGGACCAAACACAGGTGCCAGGGAGGACATCGCGATCAGACACGCACAACTTCAGCCGATAGTCTGTCTGTTCCAGCTGCCGGATCATTTCCTGAACAAACTGGATATCGCTGGGGCAGTAGCAGATGAAGGCATCAAAACGCTCAGGCATTTGCCCTGGGTGCGGAGCACAAGGGTGACGTCAGAGCTCTACCCCCAGCCTAGGTGGCTCTGGTCCTGAACCCTATACCAATCCCAAAATGACACGAAGAGAAAGTGCCCTTCCCAGGGGAGGAAAGGTGAGTGCCTCTCCCCCCGCCTTCCCACCCTGGGCCAAGCCCTGGCTGGACCATAAGGTAGAAACATGATTTCATAAGAGTTTCACACCAACCCAGAGGTAGGATTACGGTTCCCATTTCCTAGGTGAGGAAAGCGAGAAATCAGAGAGATTAAGTGACTTGCCCAAGGGGGCCTCAGCCCACCTGCTTTCAAAATCTATGATCTTAACACCGTATCCTGTGGTCCACCTGTCACGCCTGGCCCAGCGGAGCAATACTGGATCCTTACCCAAGGGGTCATCAAGCGTGGTGATGCCCGCCAGCTCTGACGTCCGCGGGTCACTGCTGTCGACGGCAGCCACCTGTAAGGGCTTCTCAGACTCCTCCTGCTGCTGTTTCAGAATATACTTTTGGCAATCCTCCTCTGTGGGGAAGAGACAGGGTGTGGCAGGCTCCCCGGGTTTGTCCCATGCCTCTCTCCACAGTCAGGATCCAGCCCTGCTTCCTTAGCTTTCCCAGCGCTCTGGTGCCACCGACAGTTCTGCAGCTCTGAGATGCTGACCTCCCATCTGGCTCTGACCGTCCCAAAGGGATGGTGTTCTGGTCGTCTGGGAAGTCATTACGGTCAGGCCAGTGTCCTTCCGTCCCTTTGTCCTGGCCCTCCTTCCTAGGACTCCTGAACCCAAGGTCTGTTTCTTCTAGGACTGGCTGATGTGAGCAAGGGACTGGACACGCAAGAACAGCTCAGCAGACCCAGTGGTGGACACATAAATGGGGCCCCAACCAGGCAAGATGCACCCGTCTGTATCATGCGTCAGCTAGTGGCAGGAAGGGATGCATTTCCCTGGGACCGGGGTGTCCCTGACGGTCAGCTTTCAGTCCCTCCCCTGCCCTGTGGCTCTACCTGAAGTCCTGACTCCCCCCACCCACCCCCGGAGGACCCCGATCTGACTCCTGGCTCTACAGGAAAACCTTTGCCTAAGATGTTCCCCTCTGCTGTCTGCATCTCCCAGCCTTCACCTCCCTTCTCCAGTTCCTGTCGTCCCAGTATTGAAAGAGAGAACTGGTCGCCCGCCGTGGTACCCCGTCTGCAGGCCGCCTCCACCCCCCTCCCCCGCCCCCAGGCAAAGAGGGCCTCCCGGGGGGGGGGGGAGAATGGATGCGGAGGCAGGTGACTGTCAGCTCCCCCCCCCCCCGGGGGTGAGGCCGGGTGCGCGTGTCCTCACCGATGCTGGGCCCCAGTTCCACCAGCACGTCGTCGCGGCCCAGCTTGGTGAGCAGCTCCAGCAGACGGCCCACCGAGGCCCCGGGGCGTCCCTGCCAGTCGTCCAGGAGCTTGCCCGTGGGGTCGGCGTGCGCCTCCAGCTGCCGGATCTCCAAGTACTCGAAGCCCATCTCCTCCGCCAGCGCCGTCCAGTCGGCCGCCACCTGCGTCCGCACGTTCAGGAACAGCGACAGGCGGCGCCGCACTCGCACGTTGAGCGCAGCTAGAGGCAGGGCGGCCGCGGAGGGCACGGGGGCCGCGGAGCCCGCGCGGGCGCCTCCGGCAGCCATGGCGGGCCAGCCCCGGCTCGGCGCCGCTCGGCGCTTCCTCCTTCCTTTACCGCCACCCCCGCCCCGCCCCGCCGGTTTCTGTTTCCGAGAAGCGCCGCCCCGCCCTGCAGTCCGGAGGCCTCGCCCTTGCGTGGACGTGGGGTGCCCCACCTCTGCCCTCGGGGTCTCGGGCGACAGGGGAGGTGGGGACCGGGCACCTGCCTTTTGAGGTGTGGAGGCCCACAGACCCGTCCAGGGTCCGGGACGGTGGCGGGAGGGCGGGGCGCCGGCGGGGGGGGGGGGCACGACCTTCCTTTGGGGGTTGCAGGAAAGAGGGGCCTGGCTCTTTGGGATCTGGTGGAGTCACATCCTCCCCGTTGGGGATCCAAGGGGCTCATCGGTTACTGCCCTGGAGGATGGCGGGGAGGGGGCGGAGGAGGAGCCCTTGCCCCTAACCCTGTCCCTGCATCCCCTGGGAACGCACACTCCAGGCCTTGGGAGTGTGGCGCAACCTCCAGCCGCACACCCAGAGGGGAGGTGGGAGAGGCTGCGCTGCCTTCCGGAGGCTCAGGCATGCCACAGCCCTGCCTTTGCCAGCTGGGAAACCGTCCGGGGTTGAGGGAACAGGGCACCCTGGCCTTTGGTGTCCGCGAGAGACCCAGTACTGCTCTCCGGGACCTAGAGAAACACATTACCAGTGGGAGTCGAGGGGGCACCAGCTTTGCTCTCTAGGGTTGTGGGGGGCGGGAAGTTGGAAAACCGTCCCGACCTAAGGAGCTCTGACCTTTCATCCGTTCAATAGGTATTTATTGATCACCTACTAAGTGTCAAGCATGTTGCAAGCACCCCGGATACAGAGCCCCCACCCCCCCCCGCCATGGCGGAGACCTCACCCTAGTGCAGGAGGTGGGCATTAATGAAATAAACCCAAACTACTGTAAAATTGGTAAGAAATCATGGTCCTCTCTCTAGATTAGGAGCTTGTCACATCTCAGCAACTTTATACAATCTGTTCTCCTGCCGCACCAGGGCCCCCAGTTCCTTCGGGGTCCTCGAAAGGCTTCCCAGGAGAGCCCAAGCACGTCGGGGTAGGGCTCTGGGGCGTCTCGAATTAAGTCCCCCGGCTTCGGTCCTGGGATTCAGGAGACTGCCGGGAAGACCAGGAAGGGGGAAGAATTAGGGGTCCCCGCCTCCTCCTTCCCAAACGGAAAGCCGCGGGCGGGGCCTTTGACGGTCCAGGCTTCGGCTTGGTGGGGGGCAGTGGGCAGGGCTACGCGGAGAGCGAGCGCCCGCAGTGGCGGAGTTTGCTTCTAGAAACCGAAGGGGCTCTGGGAGTCTCGCCTCGGGTTTGGCAGTAGGCGGTGCTGCGAGTAGAAACGGGTCCAGCCTGCAGTTCTGGGCGGGGTTTCGGAAGGGTCCACCTCCTGGTTGGCCGCCTTAGGCTACCGCAGGCGGGGCTTTGAGTGGAAAGACCCTATCGGCATAACCCAAGAGCTCTGCTTTAGCTGGTTAGAAGCCGGGTAGGGGGGTGGGCGGGACCTCAGGCAGACAGCCCTCTGGTTGGCTGAGGCAAGCGATAGGCGGGGCCTTGGGGGCGGGGCTGTGCGCAGAGTTAAGAGGTCAGCGCAGCGTGCGGGTCAGCGCCCGCGCCCGCGTCGGTGTGTCGGCCTCTGCGCCGCTCCGGGCTGTGCGGCGGTCCGCCCCGCCGAGCCGCGCGATGCAGAGGTTGCAGGTCGTGCTCGGCCACCTGACGGGCAGGCCCGGTTCGGGGTGGGAGCCGGCGCCGCAGGCCGCGCCGTGCTGGAGCGCGGCTCAGCCGGCGTCGGCCGACGACGTGGTGGTGGTGCACGGGCGGCGCACGGCCATTGGCCGAGGGGGCCGCGGCGGCTTCAAGGTGAGGCCCCTGGGTCCGGGCGCTGCGTAGCAGACCGCGGGCCGGGGCGGTCTGGGGTCTGGCCCGGAGGTGGCCCTGCGCCCGGGCTGTGACCGCTGTGTCTCTCGGGTGGGACGGGGGCGCGGGGGCCCCCCCCGGGAACCCCGTGCCTCGCCGGCGGGGGACCACGGTGGCCGCGCTTCCCGCTGCAGGACACGACCCCCGACGAGCTTCTCTCGGCCGTCATGACCGCGGTTCTCCGAGACGTGAAGCTGAGCCCCGCGCAGCTGGGGGACATCTGCGTGGGTGAGCGCACTGCCCAGGCCCTGGGCCGCGTCCTCCCCGCCCTCGCCGCGTCCCGTCGGCCCAGGCCCCCCTCCCCCTCCTCCGACGCCTCCTCCCCCTCCAGGCCCCTTGCGGGGGTTTCACTGATAGGAACGTCGGGGGGCTCCTTGCAGGTCAATTTAATTGTTCCTTACGGACCCCCGCCTCCAGGCGCTCTCCGCCGCGGCCCCGCCGCCGAGCAAGTCCTGCCGGTTGAGTCTGTTAGGAAGCCGCGATCTCGGTGACATTCTAACACCCGGGCACTTGGCCCAGGGATTTGCGGACTCCGCAGGGGACAGAAGGCCAGGGCTCTGTGCCCGTGCTCACTGTGCCACCACCAGAGGGACCCCCCCAAAACCATGTAGTTCAGCCCCCACAGGCGGAGACAGTGTCAGTAGCGGTTGCACCAGAATCCGGGGACTCTTGGCTCGGCGACCCTTTCCCTCCGCCGGAAGCGGCTTGGCCGGACCGCCCCGGGCGGGGGGTCACTGTTCCACCGCCGAAGGGCTTGGCTGAGGACCCTCCGCGAGCGGCACTTCCAGAAATCATTTCCGCAACCGACAAGACCAGTTGGGTGTCGGCGGCTTCCACGGCGGTCTTTCCGTGCTGCCTTCGGAGGCGGGCGCCGGGGCGCGGGCTCGGCCGGGGCGCTGGGGCGTGAGGGCAGGGGGAACCTGCGGAGGGCTTGTGCTGCCGGAGACCCGGAACGCCCCTTTCTAGTGCTGGCAGCTGCCCCTTCTGTCCGGAGAACTGTCTGGCACTGAGTGACGTTTGTCGCCCGCAGGAAATGTGCTTCAGCCGGGGGCCGGAGCCATCATGGCCCGAATCGCCCAGTTTCTGAGGTAACCGCTTCCGGGTCCGCTGTGGGCTCTTCTGACGCCTGAGTCGGGACTTGGCCTGTGCCTGGAAGGGGGTCAGGCTCCCGCCAGGCCTGGATGCAGCCTGAGGCCTTGACACCCCGTTCTCGTGGACACTGCCTTCCCCTGCTTTGACGCGGTCTTTTTTTTTTTTTTTTCCTTTTATAGTTTATTGTCAGGCTGGTTTCCATGGAACACCCAGTGCCCTTCCCGACAGGTGCCCTCCTCCGTGACCACCACCCTCTTTACCTCTCCCCCTCCCCCTTCCCCCCTCAGTTTGTTTTCAGGATTCAAGAGTCTCTGTGCTTTGTCTCCCTCCCTCTCCCTAACTTTTCCTCCTTCCCCTCCCCATGGTCCTCTGTTGGGTTTCTCCTGTGAGACCTATGAGTGCAAACATGTGGTGTCTGTCCTTCTCCGCCTGACTTACTTCGCTGAGCATGACACCCCCGAGGTCCATCCACGTAGCTACGAATGGCCACAGTTCATTCTTTCTCATGGCCATGTAGTATTCCATTGTGTAGATGAACCACATCTTCCTGATCCATTCATCAGTTGATGGACATTCAGGCTCTTTCCATGACTTGGCTATTGTTGAAAGTGCCGCTACGAACATTGGGGTGCATGTGCCCCTGTGCATCAGCACTTCTGTGTCCCTTGGGTAGATCCCCAGCAGTGCTATTGCTGGGTCACAGGGGAGTTTTATTGATAGTTTTTTGAGGAACCTCCACACTGTTCTCCAGAGCGGCTGCACCAGTTTACATTCCCACCAACAGTGTAGGAGGGTGTCCGTTTCTCCACATCCTCGCCAGCATCTATAGTCTCCTGATTTGTTCATTTTAGCTGCTCTGACCGTAGTTGTTTGTATTTCTGAGGGATTGGTTGTAATAAATCCATTTTCATTTGTGATTCTATTTGGATGCTCTTTCTTTTCTTTTTGAAAGAAAGAGGTTTATCAATTTTGTTAATTTTTTTTTTTAAAAACCAACTCTTGGTTTCATTGAGTTGTTCAACTGTTTTTTTTTTTTTTTTCGATTCTATATTGTTTATTTCTGCCCTGATCTTTATTATTTCTCTTCTTCTGCTGGGTTTGGGGTGTTCTTGCTGCTCTGCTTCTAGTTCCTCTAGGTGCACTGTTAGATTTTGTATTTGCGCTTTTTCTAGTTTCTTGAGATAGGCCTGGATTGCTGTGTATTTTCCTCTTAGGACTGCCTTCCCTGCATCCCAAAGAGTTTGGATTGTTGTATTTTCGTTTTCATTTGTTTCCATATATTTTTAAATTTCTTCTCTAATTGCCTGGTTGACCTGTTCGTTCTTTAGTAGGGTGTTCTTTAACCTCCACACTTTTGGAGGTTTTCCAGACTTTTTCCTGTGGTTGATTTCAAGTTTCATAGCATTGTGATCTGAAAGTGTGCATGGTATGATCACAGTTCTTTTACGTTTACTGAGGGCTGCTTTGTGCCCCAGTATGTGGTCTATCTTGGAGAAAGTGCCATGCGCACTCGAGAGGAAAGGGAATTCCATAGCTTCGGGATGTAGAGCTCTAAATATATCTGTCAAGTCCATCTGGTCCAATGTGTCGTTCAGGTCCATTGTTTCTTCAGTGATTTTCTGTCTGGGTGACCTCTCCATTACTGTCAGTGGAGTATTAAAGTCCCCTGCAATTAGCACATTCTTATCAATAAGATTGTTTCTGTTGGTGATTGTTTTATGTATTTGGGTGCTCTTGAATTCGGTGCATTGACGTTTATAATTGTTAGCTCTTCCTGATGGATAGTAATGATTATATAATGTCCTTCTTCATCTCTTGTTACTGCCTTTAAAGTCCAGTTTGTCCGATATGAGTATGGCTACTCTAGCTTTCTTTTGACATCCAGTCACATGATACATAGTTCTCCATCCCCTTACTTTCAATCTGAAGGTGTCCTCACATCTAAAATGGGTCTCTTGTAGACAGCAAATAGATGGATCTTGTTTTTTTTTTTTTATCCATTCTGCTACCCTATGTCTTTTGGTTGGAGCATTTAGTCCATTTACGGTCAATGTTATTATTGAAAATACGGGTTTAGAGTCATTATGTTCTCTGTAGGGTTCATGCTTGTAGTGGTGTCTCTGGTACCTTGTACTCCTTGCAGCATTTCCCTCATAGAGTCCCTTAGGATTTCTTGTAGGGCTGGTTTGGTGGTGATGAATTCCTTCAATTTTTGTTTGTTGGGAAAACCTTTCTCTCTCCTTCTATTCTGAATGACAGGCTCGCTGGATAAAGGATTCTTGGCTGCATATTTTTTCTGTTCATC
>CM053573.1:148710248-148741652 GCA_028646485.1 Cryptoprocta ferox
TTGTAGTGGTGTCTCTGGTACCTTGTACTCCTTGCAGCATTTCCCTCATAGAGTCCCTTAGGATTTCTTGTAGGGCTGGTTTGGTGGTGATGAATTCCTTCAATTTTTGTTTGTTGGGAAAACCTTTCTCTCTCCTTCTATTCTGAATGACAGGCTCGCTGGATAAAGGATTCTTGGCTGCATATTTTTTCTGTTCATCACATTGAAGAATTCCTGCCATTGCTTTCTGGCCTGCCGAGTTTCAGTAGATAGGTCTGTAACCACCCTGATAGGTTTCCCTTTGTATGTTTGGGCCCTTTTATCCCTAGCTGCTCTCAGAATTCTCTCTTTATCCTTATATTTTGCCAGTTTCACTATGATATGTCGTGCCGAAGGTCGATTCACGTTACGTCTGAGGGGAGTTCTCTGTGCCTCTTGGATTTCAATGTCTGTTTCCTTCCCCAGATTGGGGAAGTTTTCGTCTATAATTTGTTCAAGTACCCCTTCAGCCCCTTTCTCTCTCTCTTCGTCTTCTGGAATTCCTAGGATACGGATATTGTTCCATTTGATTGTATCACTCAGTTCTCGAATTCTCCTTTTGTGCTCCTGGATCAATTTCTCTCTCTTTTTCTCGGCTTCCTCTTTTTCTATAACTTTGTCTTCTAATTCACCTATTCTCCTCTTTGCCTCTTCAATCCGTGCAGTGGCCACCTCCATTTTATTATGCACCTCATTTATAGCATTTTTTAATTCATCACAACTATTTTTAAGGTCCATAATCTTTGTAGCAATAGCTTCTCTGGTGTCTTCTATGCCTTTTTCAAGCCCAACGATTAATTTTATGACAATTGTTCTAAATTCTTGCTCAGTTATGTTGCTTCTATCTGTTTTGACCAATTCTCTAGCTGTCACTTCTTCCTAGAATTTCTTTAGAGGAGAGTTCTTCTCTTTCGTCATTTTGGCTTTCTGTCTCTTGTCAGTTTTAAAGGCTTGTTATGCGCTCTGCACCTGCGAGTTCTGCTGTATTAAAGGAGGCTCATTGTCCACAGCCTGTCCAAAAGTGTTCTTTTAATGGCGTCCCTTGGTCTTTCTTGTTGTGTCTTTCGTTATTTCATTTCCCTACTCGTAGTGATGTTTGGGACTCTCCACCATGTGTACTTTGGCTTGTTTTTTGAGGTGGCCCTGGAAGGGAAGACAGAGAGTCAGACAAACAGGGAACAAAAGCACACAAACACACAGACAAATCAAACAAGCAAGCAAACCGAATGGAAAACAAAAACAACCAAAGAGAAAGGGCAGTCTAAAAGCATAAAACCAGGGGCACCTGGGTGGCTCAGTTGGTTAAGCATCCAACTTCAGCTCAGATCATGATCTCACGGTCCGTGGGTTCGAGCCCCGCGTCGGGCTCTGTGCTGACAGCTCGGAGCCTGGAGCTGCTTCCAATTCTGTGTCTCCCTCTCTCTCTGACCCTCCCCTGCTCACGCTGTCTCTCTCTGTCTCTCAAAAATAAATAAAAAACATTAAAAAAATTAAAAAAAATAAATTAAAGCATAAAACCAGAAATCCCAGCTACAAATAAAGAGCAGGGTGGAGGCAGTGCTGATGGAAGGGCATATACAAAGAGAGAAGTGACAGGACTGGGGAGAAAGAGAAATTGAACATTGACCAGGCAGAGAGACTAAAAGGCTTAAATCAGAGAGAGAAAAGGAGAATATGGTAGGAGGCAAGGAGAAGGAAACGAAGATAATGTTCCCCAGAGTAACTATATAGTCTGATTATTCCAGAGAGAGAGAGAGAAAGGAAGGTAGTGAAGGAGGTGTAGAGTATGCATCAAGAGAATGGATTAAATGTGACTGTTTAAGCAAACCTGTAACCAGAGCGCCCAGTCCAGCGGAGGGGAGAGATAAGAATGAGATAAGGGGAAATGTATCTGAATAGCAAGAATTGATCTAGAGTTAATCACGGCAATGCATCAGTGTTGGTCTTGCCCCGGCTCCAGTTAAAAAAAAAAAAAAAAAAAGCCCTCCAGCTGCGGATGGGCATGGTTTGGTGTAGGCAGGTCTCACCTCCTCTGTGGGTCCCCTGGGCACTCCCTGAGGCCCCACCTTGGTGGTGGTGGGAGAAAAATGGCGGCCCCCCAGTCCCTTCTTGAACCAAGCGTTGCAAATCACTCTTGGGTCCGATCTCCCTGTGCCGTGGGCGCAGCCAAGGTGGGCCTGTGCTATGTCCCACCCCCAGCCTCGTTTCTAGATCTTAGTCTGCGCACTTGAATGTACCGAAGTGTAATCCCGCAGGCCTGGGGGACTTCCTAGCCGGGATCGAGTAGGGGGAGTAGGGGAGTGGTTCCTCCTATGCCGACAGTCCCTCTAGTCCCATCTAGCCCGGGGGAGGAGGCGCGGATTTCTGGGACCGGGGCACCCAGCCCAAAGAAAGTTCTGCAGTTAGAGATAGGATCTTTCTCCGAACACCCTATGAGGCTGTCTTCTTAGTGGACTGTGTCTCTTTTCCTCACAGACTCTTGGCGGTTCAGCGTCCTTTGGCTTCAGCCCTCTTTGTTTGAGAGATGCAGGCAGGAAGTACGGAACTCCCTGTTTCTCCACCATCTTGCCTCTTCCCTGTCTTTTTTTTTTTTTTTAAAGTTTTTTATGTTTATTTACTATTGAGACAGAGAAACAGAGCATGAGCAGGGGAGGGGCAGAGAGAGAGGGAGACACAGAATCCGAAGAAGGCTCCAGGCTCTGAGCTGTCAGCACAGAGCCCAACGCGGGGCTTGAACCCACGAACTGTGAGATCATGACCTGAGCTGAAATTGGAGGCTTAACTGAGCCACCCAGGCGCCCCTGTCTTTTTTTTTTTTTTTTTTTTTTTTTTTTTAAGTAATGTCTACACTCAATGTGGGGCTCAAACTCACTACCCCAAGATCAAGAGTTGCATGCTCTACCTACTGAGCCAGCCAGGTGCTCCTCCCGTACTTTGAGTGAAGGGTACATTACTGGCTCTGAGCCAGGACAAACAGGGCCTTTGGGGACAGAGAACAAGTTCTCTGTGGCATGACGATCCAGACAAAGTTGGCTTGTTGCTTTGCCTTTTTTAAGTGCAGACTCTGTCCTCTTTTCCAGGTAGCTAACCAGGAAGGCACCCTGAAGAGTGGCTTTGAGCTTTTTACAGCTAGTTGAGCAGGCTGGGACCTCCCAAGGCACAGCACATCAGCAGAGACTTGGGGACACAGCAGAGTCCTGGGGCAAGGGAGGGGCCCTGGTTAAACTTGCCCTTCACTACTTGCTGTCCTAAGACGAGAGAAGAATGTTAAATTATTTTAATGTGTGGATTTAAGAACCACCTAACTTTGGGGCGCCTGGGTGGCTGAGTTGGTTTAGAGTCCAACTATTGATGTCAGTTCAGGTCATGCTCTCTCAGTTCACGAGTTCGAGCCCCAAATCGGGCTCTGTGCTGACAGTGCGGAGCCTACTTGGGATTCTCTCTCCCACCCCCACCCCCGCCAAAATAAAATAAACATTAAAAAAAAAAAAAAGCAGCAGCAGCAGCACTTAACTTTGCACTCCCAGCTACCTGGAGAAGGACTCATCGGAACATGAGCCAGTGAAGGAGCAGGAGAACTGACAAAACCTCTTGGGACTAGGAGAGGTTCATACTGCCAGCGTGAAGTTCAAGAACTCCCTCTCTCTGGCTCCAGACTCATCTTCCAGCCTGATCTCCCAGCTGTTAATTTGCCTTGACCTCCTCTTTTCGCCAGCCTGTCCGTCCACTGTCTTCCCTGGCATCCTGCCCCCATGGGGTGCTGTCCCCGTCTCTTCTCTGTGCTAGGCAGGTGCTGCCCACACAGAGCTCTCCATTTTGGCCTGACTTCCCTAAGCTCGCAGGCTTCCGCTGAGGGCCCCTTCCCCTCCAGTAGCAGCTGCGTGCTTCCCTGGGATGTGCTCTACCATCGCGGTGTGTTGTTTCAGTCTCTGCTGGTTGATCCATTTTCTGCCTGTTGGGCAGCCACCCTCTAGGGCGTGTGAGCATCCCTCACGTGGAGTAGGTACTCAGGGAACACTTGGTGGACTGTGGCAAGGGACGGGGACCAGGTAGTAAGGAGTTAGGAGACCTGGGAAGGCCTCAGCAGGCTGCATGGGCTCGGAGACTGCCTCTCTGAGGCGGCAGAGCCTGGCCTGGCTCAGGGGTTACTCACCGAGCACTTTCACCCCCTGAGGTTCTGAGCGCATGGGTCTGAGGGGCGCCTGAGGTTTCTGCAGGGCTTTGTACCCTTGGCTAGGGCAGGAAACATGAGGGGCAGCCCCACCAGCTTCGAGGACTGGAACTAGTGTAGGAGCACAGTGGAGGGGAACACACCCAACCAGGGTGTTTGGGTACTTGGTACCCATCAAGGGTTCTTTGTCCAGCCGGGAACAGGCCTTCCAGAGAGAATGGGAACATAAATGGTTAGCCATACGGTTACTAGTGAGGCTGATGGTTTCTTCCTTCATACCTGAGACTTCTTTCTTTTTTGTTTTGTTTTGGTTCTTTGTCCCAGCAATAGAGCCTCTCCTCTGTTGTTTGGGAGGAAACGGATGTATAATTTTCCTTTTTTAACCTTCAAAGGGAGAGAGAGAAGGATCCCTGTGGCCCCATCAGCTTTCCTTGACTTTGGGCTGTTTTTGACCTTGGTTGAGGAGAGTCACGGGGGAAGGGCATGCACTTACGGGGCCCTGGGGAGCAAGCGTCTGCAGAGACAGGGTCTGCTCGGTACAGGTCTGGCCTGCAGTGGGGACAGGTTTGTTCCCCTGGCATCTGCAGCCCTTGGTGGGGACAGTCCTACTGACTGGGAGCAGAGGCCTGCTTTCCATGCCAGGGAGCTGACTGTGGTCTCACTTTCTGTTTCAGTGACATCCCAGAGACTGTGCCTTTGTGCACCGTCAACAGACAGTGTTCGTCTGGGCTCCAGGCAGTGGCCAACATAGCTGGTGAGTTGTGACAGGGTGAGTGCCCGCTGCTGTAGCCTGGCCTTGGCCCTGGCTCCACGGGTTTGGGTGGGCAAGGTCACCATCTGCTGGGCAAGCAATACCTCCGAGAGCGCTCTCTGTGACCACACAGTGACGGGTAGCCCTTGCCGCGGCACCCAGCCCTCTCTGGAGCTTGAGCTTCCGTCTCTGAGGCTGGGGCCAAGTCCCACTTAGAGACCCGGTGGGGAAGAGGCTCCTCTGTCCCCAGAACACACGGACTCTGACAAAGGATGTTTATGAAATGCTTTTGTTGCAGGTGGCATCAGAAATGGGTCTTATGACATTGGCATGGCTTGTGGGTAAGAATTTCTTTCTGCCAGAGCACACTGCCCAGCTCCTACCAGTGACACTAATTTGTATCTCCCTCGTTCTCGGAGGCTGTGCTTACAGGAGTCCCCTCTAGCCCGTGGAGGCAGCTGGCCGGGGGAGTAGGTTCCCACAAAGCAGCTTAGAAGCAGCCCCAGACTCTTGGGTACTCAGGAATCACACACAGCTCTCTGCACCAGTGGGGAAAGGGAGCTGGCTTCTAAGAGCTTGCTTTCTTGGAAACCTGTCAGGCTGGAAAATTCAAGTATTTTGAGAAAATCTAGAACTTCAGTTTCCTTCTGTGGCCCCTTTCTTATTTGTGGTTCTGTTGAGAGAAATAGTGCATTGTTGGTTCCCTAAAGCCAGGGACAGTCGCCCACCATACAGCCAGCCTGTGCATCTGATTAGGCCATGAGGCCCCTGGTCTCCCTCTCGGGGACCAAGGTGGACACTTGCAGCTGTCCCCTGGGCTCCGAGAGCACGGCCAGGCCTGTGGCGGCTTGGGCAGGGTCCGCGTCGGCAGCGCCTCGGGGAGGGAGGGCCCTGGGGCCCAGGCTGGGGCGGGCGAAGCTGGGGCTCTGGGAGGCGAGCAGCCGGGGTTTGACACGCCCTCTGCTTCTCGTTTTCTCGTTGTAGCATTTCTTGGTGGGAGCATCGTTAGGCCTCCTTGGGGCTGTGCCGCTTGGCCCTGGCTTGTGCGGTCCTGTCCACTTGTAAATAAAGCCAGAGGCCACACTGCGGGGCCTCTGGCCAGGCAAGGGCCACTGCCAGTCTGCCCTTTGATTTCTCTCATGTTCCTCTGTCTTACCGGGGGAGGGAGGGGGGTGGGTGACTTAGAAGGCTGGAGCCTCCCTGGGTTTTTAGAGGGTGTCTGAGTCCCCAGGCAGGTTAAAGACTGTGTTTCTAGAGTAGTGAGGGTCCGGGCCAAGACTGTCCCCCAGCGGCTGATTATGAATAGTAGCACCTGGCGTCCTGGTCGGGCGTGGGCTCTGGGGCCAGACACCTACATTTCTAAATTTGGATCCCTGCTGAGTGACTATGGACAAATTAACTCACCTCTCTGGGCCTCAAGTGCCCTCATCTCTAAAATGGGGTAACTACGGCAGTCCTGTTGAAGTTGACGAGATTTGATGGAGTAATAACAGCAGCTGACACTCTGGGACATATGTCATGGGACTGATGCTGTCAAAGTGCTCTAATATCTGAAAAGATTTTAAAATAGCGCAGGGTGCATGAAAAGCATTCAAAGTTATGTGTTACCCTTGAGGCCGTATGTTCCTGCATCTCCTTGATGGGCTTTTTGGCCAGCAGTCACCACCTCCTGGTCTGTGCAGGTCAGATGCTCTTTGACCTACGGCTTTTCAAATATTTGCCTTTTCTGCCGTGGCAGCCTCTGGTGCTTGGGCTTTTGGGGGGCGTTGCCCCTCCCGCGGCCAGCACCGGGCGGCTCTCCTTGCGAGCTGCTGATTGGCTGGCTACAGGAGGGTGGCGGTGGGGACGGTCAGCCCTGCCAGGGAGTGTGGACTGTGCAGCGCTCCGTGCTGGGGTGGGGGTGGGGCTGAGTCAGCAGCCCTGCACCCCCAGCTCTGCCTTGCTGGCCGGGGCCCTGCCCAGGGTTCCCACGCAGCCCGCTGGATTTCCCAGGGCTCCCGGCCATTTCCCACACTCGCCAGATGCACAGGTAACCCTGGGCGTGTCCCCAGAGTGACCACATGCTCTGCCACCTCTTCAGGGTAGAGTCCATGTCCTTGGCCGACAGAGGGAACCCTGGGAATATCACTTCGCGCTTGGTGGAGAAGGAGAAGGCCAGAGATTGCCTGATTCCTATGGGGTGAGTGTGTCCCCACAGACCCCTTCCCTTCCTGGCCTGGAGCAGGGGCGCATGGACTTGGATCATCTTGTGGCCTCCTGCCTCTGGGCTTGATCCGCGCTGCTGGGACACAGGGATGGGACTTGCCCCTAACTTCCCTTTCCTGAGGCCTCCAGGTCCCCTGTGCTCTGGGTGTTCCGGGCAGGGCCCAGCCTGTCATCCCCATGCCGAGGGGCCCGGCTCCCGAGGGACCATGGCAGCTGCACGCCAAAGCCTTGTAGGCTCAGGCCCTTGAAGCGGGAGGCTTTGAGCTGGAACACGTCGTGAGGGAGCCTGGGTCCTGTCGGATGTAACATTACAGCGCCTTGTGTTTGCACGGCACCTTAGCTCTACAGTCACTGAGCCGCTGGGCCACCCCCCAGGTCCCTAAGCAGGAAGTCATGGCTCCCCTGGATTTGAGGCTGGGAGGGCACAGTGTCCTGGCTTCCTCCACACCCAGTGACCCCGTTTCGCAGGGGAGCCTGTAATGCCAAAAGCCCAGGCTGGAAGGCCTAGCTGTGGCTCCAGGCTCCCAGGACGAGGGCTGGTTCCGAGCACGGCTGTGGCCTTCCCAGAGGGGCGTGGGGGCCTTCATCCTCGCGCATACGAAGAGCTGACCAGGAGTGGCCAGTTAGTGCCCCCCCTCCACCCCATTCCCTCATCTGCCCTCTGCTGGGCTGGTGTCTGGTGTACAGGCTTCTCGGGGTCCAGCCAGCGCTGCTGCCCCCCCCATCTGTACCCCCACACTCCACCGAGTGCTGTTCTGTCTCCACTGCCTATGGCTGCAGGGACCCGGCCCGGCCCGGGTGCCGGCTGCTGGGCACGACCCCATGGTGTCTTGGTTCCGTTCTAGGATAACTTCAGAGAACGTAGCTGAGCGGTTTGGCATTTCGCGGGAGAAGCAGGATACCTTCGCCCTCGCTTCCCAGCAAAAGTGAGTGCTGTCTGGGATGGGGCATTTAAGGGGCTGCGGAGTGAGGGTCTGAGGCTGGATGAAGGGGCCTCAGGTGGGGCTGGCCTTAGGCCACAGCTGGGCAGGGAGTGGTGGTGTCCAAGCCCATGCCGGCCAGGAAAGAGAGGTGGGCAGGGACCGGGGCCCCTGTGCATTGGCAGCACCTCCACGCCCTCTCACTGTCTGTTCAGCCTGAGTCTCTGCTCCCCGGCTGGGCTTCAGGTTCCCCATCCAGTCGTGAGGGGTGTGAGGAGGACCAGGACTCCTCTCTGATTGCCTGTGGCTCGGCGATTAGACGTGGCAGCCCCGGCCACTCCGGATAGCCCGGGTTATGGGGCCTGCGCTGCCAGGGCCCCGGCAGGCCGGCTTCTGGACTTCTCCTGGGGTGGGGGTAGCACCGGATGAACTCAGGGGCTCAGGGCAGGGGCAGGCTGAGGTTGGCAAGCCCCAGATGCCCAGAGAGAATGGCAAGAGAAGGGAGTGGGCTTCTCTGAGGCAGTTACTTGGGGTCAAGTAACAATCTGAAAACTGGTGAGAAGTGTGGAATGTTCCCTGGGGAAACCCCTAGGCACTGGCATTTTGCATGGGACTACAAGG
The DNA here is from genome assembly GCA_028646485.1 of Cryptoprocta ferox. Lineage (NCBI taxonomy): Eukaryota > Metazoa > Chordata > Mammalia > Carnivora > Eupleridae > Cryptoprocta > Cryptoprocta ferox. The sequence goes on from CM053573.1 coordinate 148,718,935, forward strand.
GTCACCCCCAAACGCCTTGTGCTTTTGTGCTGTTCAGATCCTCGGATGCACTAAGCGTGTAGCATGTGTCATTTTCAGTAGATGGGAAGTGGGGAGCAGATGCGCTCGAGCAGCCAGGATGGGCCGACAAGCCGGCAGAGCCCAGCGTGCATATTCCCGGGGCTCCATCCTCAGCTTGGCAGAGAGACGGCAGGCTCAGTCCCACTTGGGTGCAGGGCTCAGAGGGGGGCCCCCACATCTAAAGCTCCCCTTTCTCATCACGACTGGGATCGGCTAGGATCTGGATACAAGGCTGGCCGTGAAGGCCCTGGCAGGCCACCTGCTCCCAGGCTGGGGAGGAGGGCCCACGGCAGATCCTTAGAGCCCTGCACCCCAGGCGAGCATGACCTCGCATTTAGCAGCCCAAGCTTGTGTGCCTGCCCCAATGGGTGGGGGCGGTGGAGGCAGGGGGAGGCACCCCTGGAAGGAAGGGGACCCCATGGGAGCCTGAGACGGGCTGTCCATGGTGCTGGCAGGGCAGCCAGAGCCCAGAGCAAGGGCTGTTTCCGAGCCGAGATCGTGCCTGTGACCACCACGGTCCACGATGACAAGGGCACCGAGAGGAGCATCACCGTGGCCCAGGATGAGGGCATCCGCCCCACCACCACCATGGAGGGCCTGGCCAAACTGAAGCCCGCCTTCAAGAAGGGCGGCTCTACCACGGCTGGTGAGACGGGGCTGGGGGAGGGACGGGAGGGGCGGCGGCCTGGCCTCGCAGGGTGTGCAGGTGGAGCCTCCTACCCCGTGTAATTTGCCTCTAGGAAACTCCAGTCAGGTGAGTGATGGGGCCGCCGCCCTCCTGCTGGCCCGGAGGTCCAAGGCTGAGGAGCTGGGCCTTCCCATCCTCGGGGTCCTGAGGTCCTACGCAGTGGTGGGGGTCCCACCTGACATCATGGGCATCGGGCCTGCCTATGCCATCCCTGTAGCTTTGCAAAAAGCAGGTAAGGCGGCTCCTTCACACTCTGTATCTGGATCCGACCCCTGCCTCCCATGCTGTTGGGGGAGGGGGGGCGGGGGGGGTCATGTGGTTGCTGCAGAGTGAAGGTGGGGCAGGCTAACATCCCTACCCAAGCCCCCTCCTCACCCCACCACTGGGACCCACCTGCCTACATGGGGCAGACACACCAAGTAGCCTTCAGGCCCTGGGGACACGGGAGCCCTACCTGGGGGGACAATGGGTCAGTCCAGGTCTCCCCTTTGCCCACAGGGCTGACGGTGGATGACGTGGACATCTTTGAGATCAATGAGGCCTTTGCAAGCCAGGTGAGCTTTCTCTCTCCCTGCTGCCCGGGCCCTGGGTGCAGGGGAGGGCGAGGGAGCCCTGGCTGATGCTCCGCCTCCCTCCAGGCCGTCTACTGTGTGGAGAAGCTAGGGCTCCCCGCCGAGAAGGTGAACCCTCTGGGGGGGGCAGTGGCCTTGGGCCACCCACTGGGCTGCACCGGAGCTCGACAGGTCATCACGCTCCTCAATGAGCTGAAGCGCCGGGAGAAGAGGTAAGGCTGGCCGCCCGTGGGGGTGCCCAAGGTGGGGCGGCCGAGGGGGGCGCCTGCGTGAACACGCGCTCTGAACCGAGGCTACAGGCCGTGCCCCCAGTTTTCCGGGAGGGCCAGTGGGACGTGTCTGCCCCGCTGTGCACGGGCCGAGGTGGGCAGTCTGGGCACCCGGGAGAGCTGGTGGCGAGGCCTCTGCCTTCACCCCATGAACACGGGCCGTCTTGCTCCCACAGGGCCTACGGGGTGGTGTCCATGTGCATCGGGACCGGGATGGGAGCCGCGGCTGTGTTTGAATACCCCGGAAACTGAGGCCCCAGGCCAGGGGCCCTGCCTAGTTCGCCTCTGGGGGGGCAGCAGCAGGTCAAGACCCGGGGACGGATCAGTGCACCGGTGACGCAGCCGAGCGTGGCGGAGGTGTGCCGGGCCTCGGGGCTGCGCCCTGCCGGGTTTCCTGGGCCACCCTGTGAGCTGCGCCCCAGATAGTAAACCTGTTCTCCTCGTGGTGCGTGTGCTTCTTGCTGGGGGTGACGGCCCGCGGAGTCCTCCTTCTTCCTGCTCTTTCCCTCAGCGCTCAGGTCGCACGAGGTGGGGCCTGGGCTGAGGACGCTGCCCTGCAAGGGGGTCCCCCCACCCCAGGAGCTGCACCCTTGCCCAGCAACTCTGTACCGCAGCTCTAGGTCCTGCTTTATTTCCAAAGCTGGGGGGCTGACACATATCTCTCGTCACGAGAGCCGTGTCCACGGAGCCGCAGGGTGCAGGCCTTCTCACCGAGCACACCTTCCACCAGCAGCGTGGACTCGTACCACACGCTGCTCCTGTGGGGGTGAGGGAGGGTGGGGTGCTGAGAGTAGGAGGGGCCTGCCAGGGCAGGGGCTGAGGGCGGGCAGAGGCTGGTACCTGGCAGTGAAGAAAACCTGGAGGGTGATGGTCTTTGGAGGCGCGTTGACCAGCCGCGCTTCCAGCAGCCCACTGCTTGGAGAGACCCTGAAGGCCACAGGCTCCTTGTCTGGCTCCCGCTGGCCTGAACCGAGGAAAGCACAGGCTGCCCTGTCAGGGCCGCGGGGCAGGGCAGCCCTGGGACGGCCGTCTCCCGGGTTCCTGCAGGGGACAACCTACCCATCAACACAGCCCAGTAGCTCCGACAGCCACTCAGGTTCATGAGGGAGACCTCCCGGACCCGCTCCTCGTTCACAAAGCAGGTCCCGAAGTCCACCCAGCTGGTGGAGAGCTGCAGCTCGGGCACGGCCACGGTGGCCCTCAGGGGCACCACCTAGGGGGACAGGGACAGAGCCTGTGACGTGGGGGCCCTGGGCCACTCCTGCGGGCTCTGAGCCAGTGGTGCGCGCACGGAAGCTTCTGAGAAGCACACAGGCAGCAGCACAGCAGCGGAGGGGCCGCACCGGCACCAGAACCCAGGCCGGGGCGTCTGTGCAGGTAAATGGCCCGGAAGGTGCCAGCTCTCTCCCCGCCACCCCTCTCCCCTGCCCTGATCAAGCTCTGTTTTCTGCTCCCTGGTCAGGCCGCCCTCCCCATCCTCCTCCATCTGATGGGGGCCCCCGAGGCCCAGCCCTTTGCCCCTCCTGCGTTCTGGGCCCTCTCCCCTCTTCCTGGAAGTCCCCCCACGTCCCCCTCAGGCCACACACGCCTCAGCCTCGGCCTTCCTCCCGCCTTCCTAGAATCCACCCCCTTAGACTGTTCCTTTTTGTTCCTCACCTGCAGCTCCCAGCCCACAGCAGCCCCCCTGGTTCTGAGCTGAGTCAGAGGAGTAAGCATGAGCTTTACTTCTCCGCGTGTCCTCAGAGCAAGGCGTCTTCCAGGGCACACTGGGCCCTCTGGGCAAGGACTGGGGCTCTCGTTTCGAAGGGCCAAGTGGGGCCTGCCCTCCTCCGACCCCCCCGACAGCCTGGCCCGGATCCACGCCTGGCGCAGGCGGGCCCGGGGCTCACCTGTGTGGTCCGGTTGGCGTACTCCAGGAGCAGGTTCTGGGTGAACACCATCTCCTTCTCCCCACTGGCGTGCTGCCGGATGTCCACCCCGGGCAGCATCTGGTCAGCCGGGAGCCTCTGGTAGGAGAGCAGCTCCAGGGACAGCGAGAAGGACACGTCCACCTGAGCAGACGCGAACAAGGCAGGCACCTCCCGCTGCTGAAGGCAGCCTCCCCACCTGAAGACCCGGCCCCCTTCCTTCCGCAGCCCCCACGGCCCAGCTCTGCCCCTGGCCTCACACAGCTGCAGGGCCGGCCCGGACCAGGCCCGCCGTGTGCCTCCCTACACCTGGCGCCCCTGAGGCACTCAGTCCAGAGACGCCGCACCCTGCTCTGTGCCCGGCACCATTAGCACCAGTGGCCAAGGACCTGGAGGGGACGCGACAAGCAAACCTCCTTTTACCCCTTGGCGTGAGCAGGGCTGTGGGCCCCGTACTGCCTGTGTCCTGAGCAGCGTCTGATGGGCTGTAAGCAGGGGATGTCAGAGGTCACTGGCTGCTGGGGGGACAGGAGTCAAGGCCAAGGTGTAGCTTAGCCCAGTAGGATGGGGGGTTGGTTCCCCTGGTTCTTTGGAACTAGCGCTATAGCATCAACTGAGGCCCTTTTTAAAAAGTAGGTTCCTGGGCCTCAGCCTGAACCACCTTCTCCCTGGAGGTGGGGCCTGTGAACTTGTGTTTCCAGCAAGCTGCCGTACTGCCAGGCTTGGAAATCACTGTCCTAGACCAAGACGTGGGTGTGGGATGAAGAGTGGGTGGGGAGACGTGGAGGCCGAGGGCGTGGGGCTGGCTGGTCAGAGGGGGCGGGGAAGGAGGATGCCAGGGCGGTGCTACTTGCAGAGACGCAAGGCCCCCACCGAGAGTGGAGGCACAGGCTCGGGCAGGACAGGTGGGCGCTGGAGACTCGGTCAGGATCAGAGGCTGGGTTCCGTCAGCACATGGAGCGTGAGGTCTGGTGTCGGGAGAGGTCCCTTGTCTGGGGGCCCTGGGGCTCCCTGACCCATTTCCTATTGATGTGTATTTGGAGAGGGAGGGAGGGCGAGTCCCAAGCTTGCTGGCTGCGCACATCCGTGTGCGGGGCTCCAACTCGAGAACCCTGAGCCCAAATCAAGACGCTTAACCAACTGAGCCACCCGGGCACCCCGCCCTGAGGCATCAAGGGACCTCTAACGACTCGGTGACAGCCTGCGGTGTTAGGGTTCTCTGGTGGAAGCGGACCTCTAGCTGTGCTCTGGGGCTGCCCCTCGGTTTACCTCTGGGGGAGGAGGCAAATGCTAAGCAAGCAGTGGGGGGGGGTCTCCGCGCTCCCCTCCAGGATGGGGGCCTCAGGGCGGTGTCACCCCGCGCGGCGCACATCCTGGAGGAGTGCGCCCGCTCACCGAAGCTCTGGAAGTGGGGGACACGCGAGCGTGCGTGTGTGGATACAAGCGTGTGAGGGTGACGTGCGCGCGCGGGGGAAGGCGGCTGCCCGCTCACCAGCATGTTCTCCGTCGGGCCCAGCACCAGCTGCTTGCCCGCTGCGGCCGGCTCCTCCTCCCGCCCGGGCCCCCGGCCTAGAGCACCGCGGCGGCGGCCGGCCCCGGCTTGGGACACGGAGAAGGGCCTGGAGACCCGGAGCCGGAAGTACTGTGGGATTTCTGTGGTGTTGGTCAGCTTCAGGTGGCGGGTGGTCACCAGCTCGCTCAGCACCTGGGTGGCCACAGAGGTGAGGGGCTGGGGGCGGGGGGCGGCACACTCACCCCAGGACTGGGCTGCTGAGGTCCGGGGGGATTGGCAGGGCTTGGGGGGGGCGGGGATTGGCAGGGCCAGGGGCAGGGGGCGGCACACTCACCCCAGGACTGGGCTGCGTGGGGATGAGGTCGCTGGCCTGGTGCCGGAACTCCACGGCACCGCCACAGTCCAGCTCCACGCTTAGCCTGCCAGCGACAGGCGTGGCTGGGCCCCAGGGGCCTCGGCGTCCCCGCCCTGCTCACCCGGCGCGCTTCTCCCTCCCGTTGCCCTTGCTCCCGCAGGGAAGGCGCCCCCCGCGGACTCACTGTGCGCGCCTCACGTGGCCGTGCAGGTCCAGCCTCAGGGGCCCCGCGGCAAAGTCCTGCGGGCGCCGCCGCCGCCCGGGGAGCTCTCTCTCCACCTGCCGCGCCCAAGACCGATGACCGGCGGCCCCGGAGCCGAGAAGGCAGCTGCCCGGGACCCCCCCCCCCCCCCCCGCCCCGGCCAGGAGGGCTCACCTCGTCGTCCAAGCTCATGAAGCCCAGGGCGTAGCCAACACACTCGACTTTGTGCGGGATGTCGGGGCCGAGGACCATGGGCGTGAAGGCGACGGAGACGGTGCCGCTGCCCCCGGCCGGGACCACCTGGCACAGACAGCGGCTGCGGTGCTGCCCCACCCGCGCCGCGGCCCGAGGCCGGCGCGCCCCGCCCCCACTCACCATCTGCTGGGGGCTGACGCGGTACAGGTGGCCACAGGGCACCCCGTCATGCTCCCGCAGGACCACTGAGATGAGCTGCTGCCAGGCCCTGTCGCTGACACCGGAGCGGCCCTCGGCCTGTCGGCGGGGAGTCGCTGGGGCTCACACACGGGCTCAAGGCCCGCCGCCGCCCCCCCCACCTCCCCCCCCCCCCTGCTCACAGACGGGACGGCTTCGTGGCTGCACTCGGACTCATCATCGGAGGGGCTTGGGGACCAGAAGGAGCTGCTGCTTTCAGGGCTCTCTGGGCCCAAGAGTTCGTTCCCCGCTGGGTCCCGCAGCGGGAAAGGTGGTCCGTACAGCAGCAGCAGCTCCACCAGCCGGTCCTCCCTGTCTTCTGGGGTGTAGGTCTCCCAGTCCAGGCGGATATCTGGGGCGGGGAGGGCTGAGGTAGGGGCGGAGGAACCTTCCCCGGACCCCCTCCCCGCACCCCCTGATCGTACCTGTTCTCCTGGACGCAGGGTGGAGGGGGGCCTCACCTCCCTCCTCACGCAGCTTCCTACCCCCTTGCAGGGGCAGCCCGCGCGCCTTCACGTCCCCGTGCACCACCCCCGGCATCGGGGGCTCCCCCAGCTTCCCCACGCCCTCCGGCCGCACTCACCTCCTTCCCCAGCCAGGCTGGCCTGGGCGCCACCATCATGCCAGGATTCTCATCCCCCGTTACCCCATCCTACCCACCGGGCAAGGCCTAACCCTGGAGAACCGAACTGGCCCTCTGGTCCCCACGGTCACGCCTTCCCTGCTCTCTGACACCTGTGCTGCCTGCTGGGTACCAGGCTGCTGGCCCCAGCTCACCCCCCCAAAGCCCCCAAATCCAGACAGCCCTGGCGGCCGTCCCAACACGCCCGGGCACCGGCAGGCGGCTGTGCCGCCGCCCCTCCCCCTCTCCGGGGCCAGCCAGCCTCCCCTCTCCCAGCCGCTTCCAACAGCACCGAGGCAGGGCCCGCCCTCCCGGCCCGGACAAGCTTCGCTCCGCCACACGACCTTTCCAGGACCACTTCTACCTGCACGGCACACTTGTCCACCCTCCCCTGCGCTCAGCCACTCCCCAGTGAACGTCCTGCGGGAGGCCAGGTGAACAGGCCCCGGGGGGGCCGAGCCTGTGTCGCTTCAAGTTGTTACCTTGGCATCTGCCTCAAACCCACCAAATCCCTCTCACCGAGGCCACCAGTGACCTCCATTCTCTGAAGTTCAGTAAAGACAGAAATACGCACATGATGAACCCCCGAAAGGAAGGTAGGAGAGAAAGTCCAAATTAAACAAGAAGAAAACAGGACAAAGCCACAAAAAGCACAAGAAAGAAAAAGTAAAACGAATCACAAAACAAGGAAGAAACCTATTGATGGCGATTTCCCATTAGAAGATAATGCCAGGTTGGGCTTCTAAGAAGCTCAGCTCTCTATGTTGTTCACAAAGAAACATCTCGGAGCGATGTGGGGTGAGAACGGGGCAGGGCACAGATGAGAGTTTCCCACGCGGCTAACAGTGGCACTGCTGGAAACGGGAGATTTTTTTTTTTTTTTTTTTAAAGATTTTAGTTTTAAGGGGTTCCTGGGTGGCTCAGTCGGTTGGGTGTCCGGCTTCGACTCCGCTCATGATCTCGCGGTTCGTGGGTTCGAGCCCCGCGTCGGGCTCTGTGCTGACAGCTCAGAGCCTGGAGCCTGTCTTTGGATTCTGTGTCTCCCTCTCTCTCTGACCCTCCCCTGCTCACGCTATCTTTCTCTCTCTTTCAAAAAAATAAAACATTGAAAATAGAAAGATTTTCGTTTTAAGTAATCTCTCCACCAGCGGGGGCTCAAACTTACAACCCTGAGATCAAGAGTCGCACGCTCTACTGCCTGAGCCAGCCGGGCGCCCCTGGAGATGCCAGGAGATCTCAATGAAACTGATTAGAGCGTGAACTCAATGTCCTTTTCCTGACCGCCTGGACCTAGTGGACAAAGGCGCAGGGTCACGGACTGCCACCCCACCCGCACATTCCTAACAACTGCCAAGGAGCTTAAAGACGGAGCTGCCCAGGGCCCTGCCCCTCGAGCTGGCTCAGCCCACGGGGTGGCCTAGCCTCAAGATGCCGTAACCCCTCCTGCTCCAGAACTGCCAAAGCTCTTCCCGAGGCCTAGACACTGCCCGTTCTCACCCGTGGCCCCAGGCCCAGCTGGCTCGCGCTTCCTCCTGGACGGAGCCTGGACGCCCCTCCACAAGGGGGCCTGCACCCCGCGACCCTCCACCAGTCCCCTCCATGCACTCAGCCTGTGGGCAGCCCACAGTCCTGTCCGCACCCCCGTCAGCACAGGAGCCTCTCCGTAGAGACTCGGCCGCCCCGTTCCCCCCGGATCTCCAGCGACTTGTGCGGCACCTGGCTGTGGCTCAGGCACTGCTGGCTACCGGGTGAGGAAAGGTGTCCCTGCCAGCGTCTGGCCTGACGCAGAGTGAACCTGACGAGAACAGAGCATCCGAGGCCCCACACGCTCAGGGACCCGGGGCTGGGCAAGGGCAAGCCCTGTGCTCAGGCAGGAAAGCAGCTGTCGCTGACACCCCCCGGCTGGCTGGTCTCGCCCCAGCTTGGCCCCCTGGATTCCCGGGCCCGGTCAGGGGCCACCAGCTTCCCTGGGCCCCAGCATCCCTCCCAGCCTTGCCCGCCCCACAGCCCGGCCTGTAGTGCGAGCCCCTTACCGCAGGGGCTGGAGTTATTCAAGCGAAGGACCCGGGTGACTGTGTCTCCCCCGGAGACCTGGGTGCCAAACCTGGAGGCGGGAGACCGGGCTCAGCACAGCCCGAGCCAGCCCACACCCCTGCACGCAGGCCTGCTTCGGACGGGAGGCTGGAGCTGGGGCTCAGGCAGGGAGAAGGCCCGCAGCGGTCTGTCCCGACGTGATGGAGCCCCCGGGCCGGAGGCCTTCCCCGAGCGGTGCCTGGTGAGCCGTGGCCCAGGGCTGCCGATGCCCTGGTAGCGCCCACGCACCCCCCGCACCCCCACCTACCGACAGCGTGTGGGGCCCCAGGCCTGGCCGTGACCTCGGGCCGCACAGACTATCTGCTACTTCAGTCCCCCCAAGCCCTCCGCAACTAGCAGACAGCAGCAGTGTCCCCGGAGGCCTCTCTCCCCAGGGCAGCCCTGTCCTGGGGCTTTCTTGCTGGGTGGCACCAAGTGGCCTTGGGCCAGGTGGAGAGCCACCAGTCACATGGACAGCCATGCTGGAGGCCAGAGGGTTTCAAGGGCTAGAGGATGAGGCTGGCGGGGGTTGGGGGGGAGTCACCTGATGACAGGCTCCTTCTGCAACTGGTCAGTGGTGTAGTAAGTGGTCCTCAGGCAGCTGATGGGGCAGCCCACCACCGCCATGTGCACTGGGATGACTACTGGCGGCAGGTCGCCCACCTGCAAACACACACCAGTCCTCTGTCACTCTTGTCCCTTGCCGCCATGGCATTTCCTGGCTCCCCATTCCCTCTGTTCAGGTGGCCGAGTCACACTGAGTGGAGGACCAACGGGAGAGCGAGTGAACGCGCCAAGGGCCGGGTGACAACGTGGCTCTGGGAGGCCGTGACTGCTTCTCCACACTCGCTGCCCCTCCAGGCCCAAGCAGGAGGCCCATCAGATTCCTCTGCCCTCCTCAGCGTGGGCCCGGCCTCGGGGTACCCCACAGGAAGACGTACAAAAGGTTCTGCTCATGAGGGCCCCTCCTGCCCGAGTCCCTGTGTTTGCCGCGGACGCGAATGCCCATCGCAAGCTCATGGGCACCGTCTTCCAGCTTGGAGAGATTTGAGAGGCAGAGGGCCGGGGCTTGAAGGAGACAGGGCTCGGGCCACGTGTCCCTACCGTGCAGATGAGGTCGTCCCAGTACTCGCCCCACATGTTTGCACAGCCTGTGACGTCGATGCGCAGCTGCTGGTGGGCCCCCAGCATGCCCTGGGAGATGTGGGGGAAGAAGGCGGCTCCCTTCCCATGAGACAACACGCTTTCCATAAAATCTGGGCGAGAACCAGGAACAGAGACTCAGGACTCCAGGGGAGGAGCGAGGTCCAGACCCTTAGGAGTCAGCAACGCGCCGCACCAGACCAGCCACCCCACGGCCTCTCCTTGGTCTGGGGAGGCAGGCCCTCCTGGGAGCCCAGAACTCAGCACGCCGCTTTCCTTGCCTCTTGGGGGCCGCGCCCCAGGGGGAAACCTCCCTTGGGAGCCGCCAGGCATCCCAGTGAACCCGGGCCCTGTGCACGGGCCATGTGCCCTGGCGGGAAGGTGGCCTCCTTCCAAAGCGGGGCCGGAGGGCCACGGCCCTCTCAGAGATCTTGCTAGAAAAGATCCTGACATGGGGTCTGCGGCCAGGGCCCCCTCCCCGCGGCAGGCAGCCCACAACCCGAGAAGGCCCCGGGAAACCCTGCCCTGGCCCTCCCTGGGTTCTTACTCAGCTGCTGTCGCTTGGCCAAGCGTTCTCGAATCCGCGACGTCTTCAGCAGGCCCGGGGGCACGTCGGGGCTTTACCAGACGGGACACAGAGCCAGCATGGAGGCGTCAGGGTTGCTCCCCAGAGCTGAGCCACCTCTCCCGGCCACCAGCATCCTCCCGGGTGCGCAGGGGAGGGGGGCGGCTCTGCCTGCTCCTCCCAGGGCAGGAGTCGGTCTGCCCACCTCCCTCTCAGCTCTTGGGGCGGCCACACCCCGGTCGCGCAAAGCACCCCAGCTACAGGCCACCCCCCGGCCCAGGGACTGCCCTCTGAGAAGCGCAGGGGGACGCTGGGGTCGGGACCTCTCCTGGCTCTGAGCCCTGGTCATCGCGGGCACAAACCCGGCCCAGCGCCCAGCCTTCTGCAAGAGGCCCTGTTTCCAGTCTTTTCTGATACGCCCCGCCCAGCGCCGAGCGGACACCAACTTTCCTGGATGGGAAAGTTAAGGGCTCACGAACCGTTCGGGGCTCCCGCCACCCACGGCAGCGGTTTGTACCGGGGCTCCCCGGACTCGGGAGGCCAGGTGTTCGCTGGGGGCCGAGCTGCTAGACCGCCGGTTTCTGGGGTGCGACTCCGGCCCCGGCTCGTTTCCAGCCACAAGCCCGCAGCGCTGCCGCCAGGGGGCCTCCCCGGCCCGCCCGGCCCCGCCCGCACCCCGCCCCGCCCCGCCCGCACCCCGCCCGCCCCGCCCGCCCCGCCCGCACCCCGCCCGCACCCCGCCCGCCCCGCCGCAACCTCCCGCGGGCCCCCGCTGGGACCCGCTTCCCCGCGTTTCTCCACGTCTAACACGCGGACGGACACGCGCTCGCGCCCCGACAGCGGCCGCCGGGGCCGCCACGCGGCTGCGCACTTACAGGCCGGGGCTCTGAGCCCGGCTGTCGCCGGGGCTCCCGAAGTACCCGAACGCGAGGGCGAACGGGGCCTGTATCGGGGAGCGGTTGGTCAGGACGAGCTGGCGGTTCACGCAGGTCCTCAGAGGCACCGTCGAGCCGAAGTCAAGGCCGAGCTCCTCCGCGTGCTCCGGCCGCCACCCTGCGCCCGGGACGCTGCCCCGCGCCGGGGACGCTACCTTACCGGCTGCGCCCGCTCGGGCGGGGGTGCGTCCTCCGCGCCGCCGCCCCGGGACGCGCCCACGGGGCCTCGCCGCCACGCACTCTGTGCCCCGTGCCCGGGGCCCGCCCGCCCGGACATCAGCCTGCAGGTGTGCGGGGAGAGGCCGCGCGAGGGGCAGGGCTGGGGAGGGGCCCCTCCCTGGCGGCGCGGCGGCGCGGCCCGCGGGCCAGGCCCCGGGCTCACCTGCCGCCGGGGCCCTCCACACAGGTGGCGATGGCCACCCGCAGTCCCTGGGCTTTCCCGGAAATGCCCAGGACCAGCGGCTCCTTCACGCCCGACACGGTGCACGGGAGGGCCAGGTCGCCCAGCGTGTCCTGGAAGAAAGCCCCCCGGGGGCGCGTCACGACGGGCGAGGCCCGGGGCGGCCTCAGGCGGTCGTCCCTCGCACGCGTGGTGGCCGTGGGGCGCTCAGCAGAGGTCCGGACCTCGGGGCCTGTCGGGTGTGCGGAAGGGCTGCCCCGGCGCTCCCTCGGGCACCTGCCCCACCCACGGGCCTCGCCTGGCACCCCTCGGCCTGGCCCCTCCGCAGGGCGCCTGGCTCAGGCTGCGCCGGACACCCGGGCGGCCCACGTGGAGGGACACCCCTCAAATACCAGAGGTACTGGCCAGCGATACCTGGGCTCTGGCGGGGCTCACACTTCTTCCCTTGCTGCGCGAGGCCCGCCCTGCGCCTGCCCCTCTGCCCGTCACCCCAGAGCTCGCGCGCAGCCGAGACAGAAAGGCCACGGCATCCGCCTTTGCCAGTGAGGAAATGAGAGGGTCTGTGAGTCTCCGCGAGGAAGAACAGGAACCACAGAGACGGGGCGCCTGGGGGCGCAGTCGGTTAAGCCTCCGACCCCGGCTCAGGTCATGCTCTCACGTTCGTGGGTTCCAACCCCGGGTCGGGCTCTGTGCTGAGGGCTCAGAGCCTGGCGCTGCTTCCGATTCTGTGTGTCCCCCTCTCTCTGCCCCTCCCCCTCTCATGCTCTATCAAAAATAAATAAAACCTTTAAAAAAATTTTAAAAGAACCACAAACAGAGAGGCAGTGACCAGCCCTGACGGCCTTCCCACCGGCGGGTGGCTGCCGCGCCCCTCCTGGGGGAGGGCGGCCAGCTGGCCTCTGCACCACCTGGGCAAATTGGAAAGCTGGGCCACCCCTGGCTGCAGGGGGGGGAGGGGTCAGCTGGAGCTCAAGGCCAGACATGGCCCGTGGGTTTCAGGGTACATTGGGGCCTGCTCCGGGCCTCCTGACCTTGTATCCCTAGAGAACAGGCTTCACAGGAATGGGGGCCCCAGACCCATTTGAGGCCGGTGTGGGACTGGAGGCGTGCAGAGTGGCAGGCTGCCCCCCGAGGCCCTCAGGCCTCCTCACCACCTCACCCACCTGGGTGTGAGCCGTCAACTCCAGGCTGAGCTGGCGCTCCTCACCGGGACCCAGCGTGCCACGTCTCGGGGAGACCTTGGCCGTGCAGAGGTGTGCTTGGCGCCCCAGCAGCTGGCGGACACATGGATGGGGTTGGCACACGCTGGGGTCCCATCCAGATAGCGCTCAGCACTGCCGCGTGCCCGGCGGGGGGCTGGCAGTCGCGGGCCGCAGCAGGCCCAGAAGGGCGGGGTGCTCACTGGTGGGACAACCCTGCTGGTCCTTTCGCCTCCCCTTCCCCACCCTGGAGAAGCCTCAGCCCTGCCAGGAGTTGCTGGACTGAACGAGCTGCCCCGGGAGGTCTAGGGTGTTGGTGAGCAGAGGACACCTGCCTCTGATGGGCACGGCCCCCGCCCACCGTGGCGCAGGAAGCCAGCGCCACATCAGCCCCATGGGCGGTGCCTGGCTGGGCTCTCTACAGCTGCATGGACCAGTCATGGGCTGGGCTGGCCGGGAGGCCTAGCTAGGTGCCCCAGCGACTCCGCCTCAGGGAGGGAACAGGCATACCCTGAAGGCGGGGCAAGGAAAACCAGACCAGATGTGCTGCTCCTTCAAGGAGGCCAGCATGTCTGTGCATGGTGGGGCAACGGACAGGCCACGGGGGAGAGGTGAGCCTCTCTTCTGGGGAGCACCTGGGGGGCAACATCACCCCCCACAGGGGACTCGGTGCTGAGGGCTGCAGACTGGTGCCTGGCCGTGGAGGCTCACTCACCTTGCCCCAGTGGAACCCGGTGGGCAGGAGTGTGCCATTGATGAGTGTCATGGCTGCCTTGGTGGGCACGCCCAGGTAGAGGTTGCTGACTTCCACGTGGCTGTTTTGCAGATACACGTGGGGCTCCTGTATGTCAGCATATACAGGAAGGTAGCTGGAACACAAGGAAAAAAGAAGAAACAAAACCAACTTTATTTTCAGGTGATATAATGGTCTATGTAGAAAATCCCAAGCAACCCAGATTTGAAAAATTCCTAGAAAAACAACAACAACAAGAAAACAATCTCCTACAACTAATGAGTCAGCAAAGTTACAAGGTACAAACTACAAAAACTAATCACATTTTTATATGCGGACAATGAACATGTGGATATAGAAATTAAAAATACAATGCTACTGATAATTGCTCAGAAAAACTGAAATACTTAGATATAAATCTAATAAAACCTGTACAGGACTTGTATGCTGAAAACTACAAAGCCAGATGAAAGAATTATCCACCATGATCAGGTGGGATTCATTCCTGGGTGACAGGACTGGTTCAATATTCGCAAATCCATCAATGTGATACATCAGGTTAAGAAATCAAAGATTTAATAAACAGAGAGACAGACTATGTTCGTGGATTAAAACACTCAATAGAGTAAAGATGCCAATTCTCTACGAATTGGTCTATAGGTTTCACACAATTCTTATGAAACTCCCAGAAAGGATTTTTGTAAATAAGATAAGCTCATTATAAAATCTATATGGAAAGACAAAGGACATAGAAGAACTAAAACAATTTTTAAAAGAATCATAAAGTACGAAATCACTGTCCTGGCTGTGAAGACTTACTATATGCCTACAGTGATCAAGATAGTGAACTATTTCTGGAGAGACAGACCAGTGGACCAGTATAGAAAACCTAGAAATACAGTCACACGGATATGTCTGGCTGAGTTCTGTTTTTGTTTTTGAGGAACAGAGATAATACGTATTTTGTTTTTACCTTTTTATTTTGAGATAACTATAGATTCACACTTCAGCTAAAACAAAAATTAGAGAAGAATCCTGTATACCCTTCACCCAATTTCCTCAATGGTAACATCTTGCAATATCACAATATTGCAACATCACAACCAGGAGATCAGTACTGATACAATCCAGCAATCTTATTCAGATCCCGCCAGGTTCACACGTACTCATTTGCTTGTATTTAATTCTTAGCAATTCTGTCACATATGTAGACACATATGTGTCTTCTGACTGCAGTCAGTCCACTGCAGTCAAGAAGCAAAACGGCTCCATGACAAGGATGCCTGGGGAGGGGAAATGTTTAATTATTTGTTCTGAGACAGAGGGAGAGAGAATCCCATGGAGCCCAACCTCACGAACCGTGAGATCATGACCTGGGCCAAAATCAGGAGTCGGACGCTTTACCGACGGAGCCCCCCAGGAGCCCCTGGGGCTACCTTACAGCTACGGCCCTGGTCCCTTCTCTTGCTCCTCTTCCCTCCCCAGCTCCAGGCCACCACCAGCTTGTTCTCCGGCTCCATAATTTTAAGAATACTATATAAATGCAATCATACAATATGTAATCTTTGACGTTTACTTTTTTCACCTGGCATAACTCTCTTAAGATCCGTCCAAGTTGTTGTGTGAGTCAGTAGTTTGTTCTTTTCTTTCTTGCTGAGCGGTGAGTGTTCCACGGTGTGGATGTACCGCAGTTTGTTTAACTATTCACATGCTGGGGCGCCTGGGTGGCTCAGTCAGTTAAGTGTCAGACTCTGGATTTTGGCTCAGGTCACGATCTGACAGTTTGTGAGATCAAGCCCCAGGGCCGGCGTGGATTTGTTCTTTCTCCCTCTTTCTCTGTCCCTCCCTGACGCACCCACGCACTCTCTCCCCCTCTCTCAAAATAAATAAACTTAAAAAAACAACAACCACCACCATTCATCTGTTGAAGAACTTTTGAGTTGTCCCAACTGATTCTTGACAAAAGGTATAAAACCAATATACTATGGGAAGAACAGTCTTTCAACAGATGACACTGGGCAAATAATTAGATATCCATAGGCAAAAATAAAATAAAGCTCTACCTAAACCCCATAACTATATAAAAATTAACTCAAAATGTGTCACAAACTTAAATGTAAAATGTAAACCTTTAAAACTTTTAGAAAACAACAGTAGAAAATCTTTAGGACCCAAAAGCACAAGTCATAAAAGAAAATTTTTAAATAAAATAAAATTAAATTGATTAAAAAATGCTTGCTACGTAAAAGACCTTTTTTCCTTCAAAAGACAAAATTGCCGACTGAGCGAAAATATTTGTAAACTCTATACTGGACAAAAGACTTGTATCTAGAATATGTAAAGAACTCTTAAACAACCCATTAGAAAATGACATAAAGGGGTGCCTGGGTAGCTCAGTCACTTAAGTGTCTGACTCTTGATTTCAGCTCAGGTCATGGTCTCAAGGGTCGTGGGATTGAGCCCTGTGGCTCTGCACTGAACATGGAGCCTGCTTGAGATTCTGTCTGTCTCTTTCTCCCTCTGCCCCTCTCCCCTGCTCATGTGCGCTCTCTCTAATAAAAGAAAAGTAAAATAAAATGACATAAAAATTTCACCAAGGAGGATAAGCAGATAGCAAATAAGAACATGAAATATGTTCAAAATCATTAGCCGTTTGGAAAACACAAATGAAAATCACTCTGAGTATGGGGGTAATATCCCTATAAATCTATCAGGATGACTCAAATAAAAAAATAGTGATGATACCAAATGCTAGGAAGGATATGGAGAAACTAGATCACTCACATGTCACTGTGAGAATGTAGAATGACAAAGCCACTCTGCAAAGTTTTTTGGCAATTTCTCACAAAACTAAACACCCACTTACCATACACCTGGCAATGTTATTCTTGAACATTTATCCTAGAGAAATGAAAACACATGTCCATACAATGACCTGTATGCAAATATTCATAGCAGCTTTATTCATAATAGCTAAAACCCGGAGATAGCCCCGGTGCCCTTTCAAGGGTGCTGCTTAACCCGGCATGTTCAGGCCACGGAACTCTACTCAGCAGCAAAAAGGAATCAACTGTTCACACAGGCAACTGGGAGAGCTTGGAAGGGAATTATGCCGAGGTGGGGGGGGGCGGAGCTCATCTCAAAGGTTACATATGGTAGGATTCAGCATTCTTGAAACAGACAAATTGCAGATATGGAAGACAGAATTGGTTAGATAATTCCAAAACCCATGACAAACTGAGTCTGGTTCTGACACTTGCTCTGTCTTTTCAGACTGTGCGGGTTTCTTTTTTGTGCCTCTTCTCATGCCTCATAATTTTTTGCTGGAAGCTGAACATTACGTATTGAGAAATCGGACCTGATATAAATAGAGCTTTGGCATAAAGTGTTATGTTCATCCGTCTGAGTTGGGCTGCACTTACTGTTCACTGTAGCTGTGGGTGGCGGAGGCTTCGGTGTCCTCCGGTGTCCTTGTTTTTTCTCTCCCCTGTTGTCTTTGGGTTTCCCTACAAACTCTTTTTAACTTTTTAAAAATATTTATTTTTGAGAGAGAGAAAGAAAGAGAGCGTGAGAGCATACAAGCAGGGGAAGGGTAGAGAGAGAGAGAGGGAGAAAGAATCGGAAACAAGCTCCAGGTTCTGAGCTGTCAGCACAGAGCCCGTCGAGGGGCTCAAACTCACAGACTATGAGATCATGACCTGAGCCAAAGTTGGATGCTTAACCGACTGAGCCACCCAGGTGCCCCCTCTATAAATTTTTTTTTCTTTTTTGGTCTGGATCGTATAGGGTCTTGTAGGCTATTTTATTCTTATTACTATTTTTTTAAATATAATTTATTGTCAAGTTGGCTAACATATAGTGTACACAGTGTGCTCTTGGTTTTGGGGGTAGATTCCTGTGGCTCATTGCTTACATACAACACCCAGTGGTCATCCAACAAGTGCCCTCCTCCGTGCCCATCACATTTTCCCTTCTCCCCCATCCCCCACCAACCCTCAGTTTGTTCTCTGTATTTAAGAGTCTCTTGTGGTTTGCCTACCTCCTTCTCTGTTTGTTACTATTTTTCCCTCCCCCGCCCCCATGATCTTCTATTGAGTTTCTTAAGTTCCACATATGAGTGAAAACATAAGATATCTGTCTTTCTCTGACTTATTTCACTTAGCAGAATACCCTCCAGTTCCATCCGCGTAGCTGCAAATGGCCAGATTTCATTCTTTCTCATGGCCATGGAGTATTCCATTGTATAGATGAACCACATCTTCCTAATCCATTCATCAGGTGATGGACATTTAGGCTCTTTCCATGATTTGGCTGTTGTTGAAAGTGCCGCTACGCACATTGGGGTGCATGTGCCCCTACGCATCAGCACTCCTGTATCCCTTGGGTAGATCCCCAGCAGTGCGATTGCTGGGTCACAGGGGAGTTCTACTGACAGTTTTTTGAGGAACCTCCACACTGTTTTCCAGAGCGGCTGCACCAGTTTACATTCCCACCAACAGTGTAGGAGGGGGCCCATTACAAACTCTTTCTTTTACTTTTTTTAAATGTTTATTTATTTTTGAGAGAGAGAGACAGAGACAGAGCACAAGCAGGGGGAGGGGCAGAGAGAGACACACACACAGAATCGGAAGCAGCTCCAGGCTCTGAGCTGTCAGCACAGACCCCAATGTGGGGCTTGAACTCATGAACCGTGAGCTCACGACCTGAGCCAAAGCCAGGTGCTTAACAGACTGAGCCCCCCGGCACCCCTGAGTGTATACACTAAGAAATACAAATTCTTTCTCAAATGGAGTCGGAAGCCCTGCATCTTTTGGCGATGATCCCCCGCTATACAGAGGCGTGCGGATGCGGTGGGAAGGTGTGGGAAAAGGAAGTGCTCTATAACCCGATGATAGGTCTCTGTCTTGTACTAGCGGGCCTGCGCCCCTGGGCTTGACCTTCACAAGTCCTTCTGTTTCTTCCCCCTTTAGGTGAGACATGAAGACCAGAGAGGGCTGGGGTTGGGTAATTTCCCCTCCCCCATGTCAGATGAAGCTCCTGTAGTCTTTCCCTTGCTGGGCAGGACTTGTGGAGAACACTCCAGACTTATTTCAAAGTGGTTCTCTCCCCCGCCCCCGCACAACGCCCTCTGGACATATCTCAGAATGGTCATTTTCCCCTCCCCCTGACCAAGCTGGAGAATTTTCCTCCAATATTCACCACAAGAACCTAGTGAGTCTCCAGAGTCTTTACCTCTCCTGCCAGACCACACAGCCTCCAGGAATTTGCTTAGATGCTTAGATGTCCCACCACGACGGGCCCAGCAGCGTCCACTGCGCACACCCTGCCCTGTATACTCTGCGTTCACCCACCTCTTTGGTTTTTGGGGTGGCTGCTCCATGACCCCAATTCTCTAATGAATCTGAGAAAAGTTATTGTTTCAGGGGCGCCTGGGTGGCTCAGTTGGCTAAGCATTCGACTTCGGCTCAGGTCATGATCTCACTCCCCGTGGGTTCAAGCCCTGCGTCGGGCTCTGTGTTGACAGCTCAGAGCCTGAAGCCTGCTTCATGTTCTGTGTCTCCCACTCTCTGCCCCTCCCCCGTTCATGCACGTGGGCGCTCTCTCTCTCAAAAATGTATAAACATTAAAAAAAATTAGAAAAGTTACTGTTTCAGTTTGTTCAGAGTTTTTCTTGTTATGAAAGGAGGAATGATGACTCCTGAGCTCTCCGCACGTCTGGATGTCTGAAGGTATTATGTAGATGATATCAAGGTTCATCATCAGTTGCGTTTAAGTAAAGGAAATTTTCCTAGATGACTTGGATGGGCCTGATTCAATCCGTTGAAAGGCCTAAAAGCAGAACTGAGGTTACTCGGAAAAAGAAGAAATTTAATGTGTGCACAGCATCTTCAGTTTGTGCCAGAGACTTCTACTCTGCCCTTCCTGGTGGCCTGTCCTGTTGACCTGGGGAGTGCGCAGCCAGCCCCTACAGTCATGTAAGCTACTTTCTTGTAATAACTACATATACTCATTCTGTTTCTCCGGTGGAAGCCTGACTAATACAAACACAGCAAGGTGAACACATAGGTAATATAAATGGCAATTTAAACCTATTTTTGCTTGTAACCTTTTTATTCTATCTGATTTATTTTTTTTATTTTTTAAATGTTTATTAGTTTTTGAGAGACAGAGAGAGAGAGCGAGCGAGCATGAGCAGGGGAGGGGCAGAGGGAGAGAGGGAGACACAGAATCTGGAGCAGGCTCCAGGCTCTGAGCTGTCAGCACAGATCATGACCTGAGCCAAAGTTGGACACTTAACTGACTGAGCCACCCAGGTGCCCCCATTCTATCTGATTTAAAAAACAACCTCATAAGCCAATAACTATAAAACTGTATTGATGGATCTATATTGTAAAAGGAGAGGGAACAGAGCTATATTACAGCAAAGCTGATTACTACTGAAATAAATTGGTATTAATGCAAACTAGATTGATTTCAAGTTAAGATATTACCTAAAATACCCAGGGCAACCAATTAAATAAATAAACTTAAAACAAAGGATTTTATTATCCTGAGAGAGAGAGAGAGAGAGAGAGGGAGAGAGAACACAAGCCGGGGAGGGGCAGAGAGAGGGAGAGAATCTCAGGCTCCGTACCATCAGCGCAGAGCCCGACATGGGAATCAAACTGACAAACCATGAAATCATGACCTGAGCTGAAATCCAGAGTCAGATGCTTAACCAACTGACCCACCCAGGAAAGAAAATACTTTTGTTTAAAAAGTATAAGAAACACAAGAATTAAAATATAGTACTAGAAAATATCTATCTAACACAGAAGAAGGTAGTAATGAAGAAATGCAGGTGAAAAAAAGACCCACCAGAAACAAATAGCAAAATGGGAGATATTAGTCCTTCCTTATTAGTAATTAAATTAAATATAAATGGATTAAAGAATCCAATCAGAAGGTAGAAACTGGCAGAAAGAACGTTCCCACCATATCCTATGTACAAGAAACATCGCAGATTCGAAGACACAAATAGACCGAAAGTGACCGGATGGGAACAATGTATCAGGCCAACAGCATTCGAAGAGAGCTCTAATACCTATGTTCACGGGAGATGCAAGAAACTTGAAGATAAAAACTGTCACTAGAGACAAAGATATTTTAGAATTATAAAAAGCCCAATCCGTCAAAAAGACATTACAATTATAAACACACATGTACCTAACAACACAGCCCCAAAACACATGGCGCAAACAATGACAAAACTGAGGGGAGCGCCTGACGACTAAACAGTAGTCGGAGACTTCAAAACCCCATTTCAAGTAATAGGACGAAGCAGAAGATAAACAGGGAAACAGAAGACGTAAATCTACAAGCAAAGCAGACCTAACGGCGCTATAGCCACACCACGCGACAGAATACACGTTTGTGTAACGTGCAGACGGAACGTTCTACCGACTAGCCCGTAAGGGAGCTCAACACACAAGCTCCCAGGAACGTGAAAGCGCCGAGGCGGACGGCGCGCGTCCGGAGGGCAGAGGGCCGGGCGCGCGCGGCAGGACGCGCGCAGGCATCTCTGCTCTGCGAGAGCGGGAGGCGCGCGCCGCGGCCGCCCGCGGGGCACGTGCGAGCCGGGGCGGGGCCGCGAGCTACAACCCGGCGGCCGGCGCGGAGGCGGCACGTGCGAGCCGGGGCGGGGCCGCGAGCTACAACCCGGCGGCCGGCGCGGAGGGAGCCGCGCCAGCGCGGCGCCGGGGCCACGAGGCGCAGACGGACAGGCGGGGCTGACTCGAGGGGGGACGCCTCGCCGGGGGGGACCCTCTCATCCCATCGGACGGCGGGGCGCGGGCAGAGAGGAGAAAGCTGCTCCCCAGGCCCCTACTCAGTCCCCGCTAGGCCGCCGCCTGCCTGCAGGAGGACATCTCGTCTCCGGGGTAGCACTAAAGTGCGCGGACTAGGATCTGGAAACGGGGCGGGGCCTGGACAACCTCGCCTCCCCCCCCCCCCAGGGAGACCCCCGCGCCTCCCCCCCCCCCAGGGAGACCGACCCAGAAGAGCGGCTTGCAACGCGCGGTCCCAGAGGGGCTTGGGGCGCCCGATCGTCTCCCCGCAACCGCCAAGGCGGGGCCTCGGGGAGCAGCCCCGCCCCCAGACCTGACCCACCTACGCCAAGCCACGCCCTCCCACGCGCGAATGGCCCTTCTTTTTTTTCCTGTTTTCTTTTCTCCTTTTCCCCCCTGGAGTCCGGGAAACACCAACACTGACGCACTGCCGGGATTAGATCAATTCTCGGCATCCAGATATATTTCCCCTCTCGCATTCTTACCTCTCCCCTCCGCTGGCTTTACGCTTTTAGGCTGTCCTTTGTCTCTTGTTGTTTCTGTCCCCCCCTTTTTTCTTTCCTTTTCTTTTTTCTTTTCCTCTTTTCTTTTCTTTTTTTTTCTTGCCCCTTTTGGTTCGCTTGTTTGTTTGATTTGTCTGTGCGTTTGCGTGCTTTTGTTCCCTGTGTCTTTGTCTGTCTGTTTTCCTATCCAGGGCTACCTCATGAAATGAGCCAAAGTACACATGGTGGAGAGTCCCAAATGTCACTGAGTAGGGAAATAAAATAACCAAAGGCACAACAAGAGAAACTGAGAGACACCATTAAAAGAACACTTCCTGAATGGACAGGCCCTGGACAGTCAAGGAGCCTCCTTCAGTAGAGCAATACTAACAGGTGCAGAGGGCATAACGAGCTTTTAAAACTGACAAGAGACAGAAAGCTAGCGAAAATGTAGAAATGAAAGAACTCTCCTCTAAAGCAACTCCAGGAAGAAGTCACAGGCACAGAAGTGCTCAAAACAGATTTAAACAACATAACTGAGCAAGAATTTAGAACAACTGTCATAAAATTAGTCCCTGGACTTGAAAAAAACATCAAAGAAGCTATTGATACAAAGACTAGGGACCTTCAAAATAGCTGTGACGAGTTAAAAAAAAAAAAGGCTATAAATGAGGTGCATAATAAAATGGAGGCGGCCACTGCACGGATCGAAGAGGCAGAGAGGAGAATAGGTGAATTAGAA
>CM053573.1:148742152-148759496 GCA_028646485.1 Cryptoprocta ferox
CCCCCCCCGGACCACCCGGTCAAGCGGGGCAAAGTCTCCAAACCGAATCACAGCTGATAGTACTTGTGGCCACGGTCACATTCCACCGATTCCCCTCCCTCCGCAAGGCTCGTCACCAGCCACCAGCGGCCGCTGCCGCCTCGACGGCAACGCTCTTTGATCCGTTTCTTGGTTGAAGGAGGTGGGTTGTTTTCCCGGAGACTCGTCCGTGGTCTTGATTTTGCTGATTTCAATATTGTGGTGTCATTTGACCTGTTCGCCCCGTTCCTGTATTTCCTGCAATTGAGCAATCAGTTCTAGAGACTTCCGTGAGGCTTAGGGTCGAGCATTTTGTGGGGGCAGGGGCAGGACCGCTTGGTAGGTCTTGCTGTGTGCTGCCTACAGGCGCGTGCTGTCTGGTGTCCCTCCTCAGGTCGCCCGCCGCGTTGCCCGGGTCCATGGCCTCATCAGGGCTGCGGATCACAGTGACGTGCGGGTGGTCCTGGGGCGCTTCCCTAAAGGGAAACTTTTCAGCAACTACCCTGATTATCATTGTTGGGCAGGATTAATTCTTTCCAGTTTTAAAAACAACACGTTGGTTCCCCTAGCATTTGCAAAGGTGACTAATGAGGTTTGTTGGTTGATTTGTAGTATCATTGTGAACCTGTGGATTTCATAACTATAATTATTTATTAATGCTCACATTGTCCCATCTTTGGCCTATTGGAGCCTTTTCAAGTTCCCTCCTAATTCTTTGGATACAATAGCAGTTGTCTTTGATAACTTCTTTGTTTTCTGGAATGGTCAGATGTCCCAGGCTTATCTTATTGCCCCGGACCTGGAATCAGCCATTTCTCCAAGGAGGCCTGGTTCCTTTTTATTGTCCCCGAAGACTTTGATCTATCCTCTTGCATCCCTGAAAAGTATCACTTTCCAGAGCAATAGGCAGCAGGGACTGTGCCTTTGGGGCTGGGAGACCTGGCATATCTGGGGCCCAGAGGGAGGGAGAAGCGGAAGATGGAGCGGCTTAGGAAGGCATTAGACTGACGGGGCCTTACTAGGGACCAGATGCTGTGTAAGACGCGTTGCCTAGGCTTTCCCACAACAACGCTGTGAAGTAGGTTTCCGCTCCGGTTCGTAGCTGCAAGGACTAAACTGAGAGAAGGGATCAAATAACTTCCCGAAATTCCCACAACTCAGAAGCACGGGGACCCACATTTGAACTTGAGTGAGTCTGCTGCCAGAGCCCATCTTTCTTCTATCAGGAGGAGGAGGAAGGATTGTTGACCAGACCAGGCATGGTGTCACACAGGTGTAGATGACTTCCCTCAAGGCGCGGCCCTGGGTGCGAGGCCCTAAACGTGGTCAGGCCTGCGTCGTCTGAGGCCCAGCCCAGTAGAGAGTGAACACTCAGTGCACATCCGGTATCTCCTCCTGTCCCCCCCCACCCCCGCCCACACAGCAGAGTTGTCAGCTGGGCGTACCCCTCCCTCCGCCCTGGGTTTGGCAGAGACTGTTGGTAGCAGATTCTCAGGAGGTATCGTTGGTTGCCCGATGTCCCCTGGGCCCCGGGAGTCCGTAACTCTTCCTGTCTTGGTAGGATTCTTCTGGCTTCGAGGGGGATGAGACGTTTGGTTGTTTTTATATGAAAGTGAAATAAAGCATTGAGAACTAAGAAGCCTTGGGGAGGTTTTCAATGCCCTTCATTTTCTTTTTTACCCAAGATAACATAGTTATAATCAGACATTATGTGCCCTGGTTTCTCAGCCTTCTGCTGGGGATGTTTCTCTTTTTTATGTCAAAAGTAGCAGAAGTAGAGATCTTAATCCAGTTCCATGGACATTCCTCTGGTTCCTGCTTCCGGGTGGCAGGTGGGGGAGTGGCGGAGCATGAGGTGACCCAAGAACGGTTTTTCTTTTAAAGAGAGAGATGGTGAGTGTGGGGGGTTGGAGGGGATTGTAGGCAGACTCCACGCTCAGCACAGAGCCTGACTTGGGGCTTAGTCCCATGACCCTGGAATCATGACCTGAGCTGAAATCAGGAGTCAGGCGCTCAACCAACTGAGCCACCCAGGGGCCCCAAACCTTTTTTATGACTTAGATAATTGATGGTGATGACATTCCCCTGAAACCCTTCTTTTCTGAGGCACAGAGGCAGCCTTTCTCCATTTGCTAAATGTCACAAGGTGGTGGAAAACGTGTAAATTCTCCGGACGGTGGGGAGAAGGATCAGAACATCTTGTACTTTCATTCCCTTCCCTTGCTGGTAATTGCCCACATTATCTCCTGGGAAATGGAACAGAGCCACACTCAGGAGCATCGGGTCGGTGTAGGAAGCCCACTCTTCCCGGTGGTGGAAGATGGGCTCAAGGCCAGTGCGGGGTTTTCCAAGGCTCACCTGGTACATGTCCAGGCCAGACATGGAGAGAGACTTTCCAAAGATCTGACAAACTGCCCCCTGCTTCTGCAGAGGTAACACCTAACTGCCCACGGGCTGGGGGAGGGCCGTGGGGGAGGGCGGCGGGGGAGGGCCGTGGAGAGAATGGTATCAGAAGAGGGAGGATACACCTCCATCCCCCACGGTTCTGCCCTTTGTGTGGGAAGTTGTGTCTTCTACTATTTCGAACAGGCCATTACCAAAGTCCTTGGGAACTGGGCTGGAACGGGGCTTGGCCTTCCTGCCCCCCTGCTGCGGTCTCCGTGTCGCACAGGAGAGGCCAGCGACCACAGTTCCCAGAATGGACCTTTCCCCGATGCTTCCAGGCTAGGTCACTCATGAGAGGCTCTTGGCGAGTTTTGGAAGGGGAGGTCAGTCTTCTCCAGAAGCAGTGGCAGGCAGATAACTGAGCAGCTGTGAATTTCACAGCAGCTTCCAGATGACTGCTTGAGAACTCCCTGCCTCACGGCTGTTGCCTGAAGTTGGGAGCAATAGCTTCCCTGACTTTCTGTCTCCCATCCCATCATCTCCTATATTTAGCCCCTTTATGTGTGATATACAGAGTGATTTCTGTTTTCCTCATTGAACCCTGATTATAAAAGTAACTCAGCAAAATCTTGAAACTCCTAAGTAGCAAATATTATGGGCGGAACATGTAGTTTTCACTTGTGTCACCATATCCTGGGTTGTAGGGAACCTCCAAAGGGCAAGGCCAGTTACAGGCACCATGTTGGTTAATGGAGCAAACAACAAACTTTGAAAACTTCTGAGTCTTCCATTTGTCTTATTTATTCCTTATTTTTTTTTATCAGACTATTAATTTACATGATTTTAAAAACTCAAATAGTGTAGAGAAGCTTCAGATGAAATATTAAAAGGCGTCACCCATTCATGACATTAGAAATTTGTCCAAAGCCGTAGATACACAGCACCAAGGGTGAATCGTAATGTAAAGTAAGGACTTTATATGAAAATGTTGTGTCAGTGTGGGCTCCTCAATTGTGACACACCTACTACTCTAGTGCAGGGGTGCTGATAATGGAGGAGGCTGTGCGTGTGGGGGGCAGGGAGCAACCATGGATATTTCTTTACATTTAGTTAATTTTTAAATTTACATCCAAGTTAGTTAGCATCTAGTGCAGTAATGATTTCAGGAGTAGATTCCAGTGATTCATCCCCCACGTATAACACCCAGTGCTCATCCCAGCAAGCGTCTTCCTTAATGCCCCTCACCAATTCAGCCCGTCCCCCCACCCACAACCCCTCCAGCCACCCTCAGTTTGTTCTCTGTATTTATGAGTCTCTTATGTTTTGTTCCCCTCCTTGTTTTTGTATTATTTTTGCTTCCCTTCCTTATGTGCATCTGTTTTGTATCTTTTTAAATCTTTTATTTATTTTTGAGACAGAGACAAAGCATGAGTGGGGGAGGGGCAGAGAGCGAGGGAGACACAGAATCCAAAGCAGGCTCCAGGCTCTGAGCTGTCAACACAGAGCCTGATGCGGGGCTCGAACTCACGAACTGTGAGATCATGACCTGAGCCGAAGTTGGACACTTAACCACTGAGCCACCCAGGCTCCCCTCATCTGTTTTGTATCTTAAATTCCACACATGAGTGAAATCATACGGTATTTGTCTTTCTCTGACTGACTGACTTCACTTAGCACTTTTCTCTCTAGCTCTGTCCGTGTCATTGCAAATAGCAAAATTTCATTATTTTCAAAGTAATACTCCATTTTGTGTGTGTGTGTGTGTGTGTGTGTCTGTCTGTCTGTCTCACATCTTCTTTATCCATTCTTCCTTCGATGGACATTTGGGCTCTTTCCATACTTTGGCTATTGTTGATAGTGCTGCTATAAACATTGAGGTGCAAGTGGCCCCTTCAGTACAGCACACCTGGATCCCTCGGACAAATACCTAGTAGTGCAGTTGCTGGGTCGTAGGGTGGTGCTAGTTTTAACTTTCTGAGGACCCTCCATACTGCTTTCCAGAGTGGCTGCACCTGTTTGCATTCCCACCAGCAGTGCAAAAGGGTTCCTCTTTCTCTGCATCCTTGTCAACATTTCTCATTGCCTGAGTTGTTAATTTTAACCATTCTGACGTGTGTGAGGTGGCTTCTCACTGTCGTTTTGATTTGTATTTCCCTGATGATGAGTGATGTTGAGCATTTTTTCATGTGTCAGTTAGCCATCTCGATATCTTCTCTGGAGAAGTGTCTATTCATGTCTTTTGCTCATTTCTTCACTGGATTCTTTGGGGTTTTTTTGGGGGGGTGTTGAATTTGATAAGTTCTTTACAGATTTTGGATACTAACCCTTTACCTGATAATGTCATTTGCAGATATCTTCTCCCGTTCCGGTGGTTGCCTTTTAGTTTTGCTGATTGTTTCCTTCGCTGTGCAGAAACTTTTCATCTTGATGCGGTCCCAATAGTTCACTTTTGCTTTTGTTTCCCTTGCCTCCTGAGATGTTTTGAGTAAGAAGTTGCTGCGGCCGAGGTCAAAGAGGTTTTTGCCTGCCTTCTCCTCTAGGGTTTTGATGGCTTCCTGTCTTAAATTTAGGTCTTTCATCCATTTTGAGTTTATTTTTGGGTATGGTGTAAGAAGGTGGTCCAGGTTCATTCTTCTGCACGTCGCTGTCCAGTTTTCCCAGCACCACTTGCTGAAGAGACTGTCTTTGTTCCATTGGATGTTCTTTCCTGCTTTGTCAAAGATTAGTTGGCCATACTTTTGTGGGTCCATCTCTGGGTTTTCTATTGTGTCCATTGACCTGAGTGTCTGTTCTTGTGTCAGTACCATACTGTCTTGATGATTACAGCTTTGTAATACATCTTGAAGTCCTGGATTATGATGCCTCCAGCTTTGGTTTTATTTCAAGATTGTTTTTTTCAAGATTGCTTTGGTTATTTGGGGTCTTTTGTGGTTCCATACAAATTTTAGAATTGTTTGTTCTAGCTCTGTGAAGGATGCTGGTATTATTTTGATAGGGATTGCATTGAATATGTAGATTGCCTTGGGTAGTGTCAACACTTTAACAATATTTGTTCTTCTGATCCACGAGCATGGAATATTTTTCCTTTTTTGTGTCTCTTCTACAATTTCTTTCATAAGCTTTCTATAGTTTTCAGTGTATAGATTTTTCAACTCTTTGGTCAGGTTTATTCCTAGGTATTTTATGGTTTTTGGTGCAATTGTAAGTGGAATTGATTCCTTGATTTCTCTTTCTGCTGCTTCATTATTGGTGTATAGGAATGCAACTGATTTCTGTGCATTGATTTTATATCCTGCAACTTTGCTGAACTCATGGATCAGTTCTAGCAGTGTTTTGGTAGAATCTTTTGGGTTTTTTATATAGAGTGTCATGTCATCTGCGGAGAGTGAAAGTTTGACATCCTCCTTGCCGATTTGGATACCTTTTATTCCTTTGTGTTGTCTAATTGCTGAGGCTAGGACTTAACAGTACTATGTTGAATAACAGTGGCGAGAGTGGACATTCCTGTCGCGTTCCTGACCTTGGGGGGAAAGCTCTCAGTTTTTCCCCATTGAGGATGATATTAATGGTGGGTCTTTCATATATGGCTTTTAAGATCTTGAAGTATGATCCTTCTATCCTTACTTTCTTGAGAGTATTTATCAGGAAAGGATGCTGTATTTTGTCGAATGCTTTCTCTGCATCTATTGAGAGGATCATGTGGTTCTTATCCTTTCTCTTATTGGGGTGATGTATCGCGTTGATTGGTTTGTGGATATTGAACCAGCCCTGCATCCCAGGAATAAATCCCACTTGGTCGTGGTGAATAATTCTTTTAATGTATTGTTGGATCTGGTTGGCTAGTATCTTGTTGAGGATTTTTGCATCCATGTTCATCAGGGAAATTGGTCTGTAGTTCTCCTTTTTAGTGGGGGTCTTTGTCTGGTTTGGAATCAAAGTAATGCTGGCTTCATATAATGAGTTTGGAAGTTTTCCTTCCATTTCTATTTTTTGGAATAGCTTCAAAAGAATAGGTGTTAACTCTTCTTTAAATGTTTGGTAGAATTTCCTTGGAAAGCCATCCGGCCCTGGACTCTTGTTTTTTGGGAGATTTTTGATTACTAATTTGATTTATTTACTGGTTATGGGTCTATTCAAATTTGCTATTTCTTTTTGTTTTAGTTTTGGTAGCTTATATGTTTCTAGGAATTTGTCCATTTCTTCCAGATTGCCCAATTTATTGGCATATAATTGCTCATAATATTATCTTATTGTTTGTAACTCTGCAGTGTTGGTTGTGATCTCTCCTCTTTCATTCATGATTTTATTTATTTGAGTCCTTTCCTTTTTCTTTTTGATCAGATTGGCTAGGGGTTTATCAATTTTGTTAATTCTTTCAAAGAACCAGCTCCTGGTTTCATTGATCTGTTCTACTGTTTGTTTTTGAATTCAATAGCATTGATTTCTGCTCTAATCTTTATTATTTCAGGTCTTCTGCTGGTTTGGGTTTTATTTGCTGTTATTTTTCCGGCTCTTTCAGGGGTAACGTTAGATTGTGTATCTGAGACCTTCCTTCCTTCTTTAGGAAGGCCTGGATTGCTACATACTTCCCTCTTATGACTGCCTTTGCTGTGTTCCAGAGGTTGGGGGCTGTGGTGTTATCATTTTCATTGGCTTCCATGTATTTCTTAATTTCCTCTTTAACTTCTTGATTAGCCCATTCATTCTTTAGTAGGATGTTTTTTGGTCTCCAAGTATTTGTTGTCTTAACAAATTTGTTCTTGTGGCTGATTTTGAGTTTCATAGCGTTGTGGTCTGAAAATATGCACAGTATAATCTTGATCTTTTTGTACTTGTTGAGGGCTGATTTGTGTCCCAGTATGTGATCTATTCCGGAGAATGTTCCATGTGCACTTGAGAAGAATGTGTATTCTGCTGCTTTAGGGTGAAATGTTCTGAATATATCTGTTAAGTCCACCCGGTCCAGTGTGTCATCCAAAGCCATTGTTTCCTTGTTGAATTTCTGTTTAGGTGATCTGTCCATTACTGTGAGCAAAGGTGTTGAAGTCCCCTTCTATTATGGTATTATTATCAAGGAGTTTCTGTATGTTTGTGATTAATTGATTTATATATTTGGGTGCTCTCACATTTGGAGCATAAATGTTTATAATTTTTAGATGTTCTTGGTGGATAGACCCCTTGGTTATGATATAATGCCCTTCTTCATCTCTTGTTACAGTCTTTATTTTAATTTTTTAAAAAAATTTTTAACATTTTTATTTATTTTTGAGAGACAGAGACAGACAGATCATGAGCAGAGGAGGGGCAGAGAGAGAGAGGGACACACAGAATTGGAAGCAGGCTCCAGGCTCTGAGCTGCCAGCACAGAGCCCGACGCTGGGCTCAAACCCATGAATTGTGAGATCATGACCTGAGCCGAAGTCGGACGCTCAACTGACTGAGCCACCCAAGAGCCCCAACAGTCTTTATTTTAAAATCTAGATCGTCTGACATAAGTATAGCTCCTCCAGCTTTCTTTTGGCAAACATTAGCATGATAGATGTTTCTCCATCCCCTTGCTTTCAACCTGAAGGTGTCTTTAGGTCTAAAATGGGTCTCTTGTAAAAAGCATATAGATGCATCTTGTTTTCTTATCCATTTTGTTATCCTGTGTCTTTTGATTGGATTGTTTAGTCCATGGACATTTAGAGTGAGTACTGAAAGATACGAATTTCGCTGTTATGTTGCCTGTAGAGTTGGAGTTTCTGGTCCTGTCCTCTGGTCCATTTGAGTCTTTGTAACTTTTGGTCTTTCCCCTCCCCGCCCCCGCCCCCCGTCTTTTCTCCCCTCAGAGAGTCCACCTTAAAATGTCTTGCAGGACTGGTTTAGTGGTCACAAACTCCTTTAGTTTTTGTTTGGGAAACTTTTTATCTCTCCTTCTATTTTGAATGACAGCCTTGGTGGATAAAGAATTCTTGGCTGCACATTTTTCTGATTCAGCGCATTGAATATATCCTGCCACTCCTTCCTTGCCTGCCCCATTTCTGTGGGTAGGTCTGCTGCAAACCTGATCTGTCTTCCCGTGTAGGTTAAGGACTTTTTTCCCTTGCTGCTTTCATGATTCTTTACTTGTCTGTGTATTTTGTGAATTTGACTATGATATGCTTTGTTGCTGGTTGCATTTTATTGAACCTAACTGGATGTCTCTGTGCTTCCTGGAGTTTGATGTCTTTGTCTTTTTCCCAGGGTAGAAAAGTTTTACACTGTGATTTGCTCACATAAACCTTTTTCTCTCTCTTCATCTTCTGGGACCCCTATGATTCAGATGTTATTCCTTTTTAATGAGTCACTGAGTTCTCTAATTCTTATATTGTGCTCTTTTGCCTTAGTTTCCCTCTTTTATTCTGCTTCATTATTCTCCATAAGTTTATCCTCTATATCACTGATTCACTGCTTTGCTTCATTCATCCTTGACGCCATGGCATTCATTCGAGATTGCATCTCAATTATAGCATTTTTAATTTCATCCTGACTAGATTTTACTTCTTTTATCTCCACAGAAAGGGAGTCTATGTTTTCTTCAACCCCAGCTACTATTCTTATTATCATGATTCTAAATTCTGGTTCAGACATCTTGCTTGTATCTGTGTTGATTAAGTCCCTGGTTGTCGTATCTTCTTGTTCTTTCTTTTGGGTGAATTCCTTCATTTCATCATTTTTGGAGGAAGAAAAAGAATTAATAAAATAAATAAAAATTAAGAAATTAAAAACAACACAAAAAAATCAAATGAAGGATGCTAAATCCTAGGTATATTTTGGTCTAGTTGTTGAAAGAAGCTTGATACAATAGAGAAAAAAGGGAAAGAAAAGAAGAGGGGGAAAAAAGGAAAAAAGAAAACGTTTGAAAAATTTAAGAAATGAATACAATAAAATAGAATAAAATGAAATGACAAAAGTAAAAATTTTAAAAATTTACAAAGAAGTAAAATATATAGTAGAGAAAAATTAAAGAAAAATCTATAAAAATGGAAAATAAAAATAAATTTGTTCTCTTTCTGTATTCAAGAATAAGGAAAGAAAATAAATTGGAAATGATGGGAGCAGAAAACAGAATGAAATATGATTGAAATACATCCAGTTTCCCCTAGAAATCAAACTATGAAGCACTTTATAATCCATAAACTAAGCAGGCAGAGAGACTTGTGGTGACCCTCAAATGCTCAAATCCTAGAGGACGGTTGGCCCAGTTGGGCGGGGTTTCGTGTAGTGGCTCTGTTCTCCACTAGATGGCGCTGCTTAGTTTACTGGGGTGGACGTTGTGGTGCTTATAGGCATGTTTGCGCATGTGCCCAGGGGTGAAAATGGCATCACCCACCTACCAGGCTCTAGTACCCTGTGCTCTCCCTGGACCAGCTATCAAGCACCCTTCCTTTGTCTTCAGTCTGCTGTTGGCAACCAAACCACCGTCCTGCCAGGGGGCATCTCCCTCCCAAGTTTTATCTCAAACGGGGCTGAGATAAAACTCACTTCTGAAGTACCTGTGGCTTTGACCATACCCTCAGGGAAGAGTCTGGCTGAGCTGTGGCCGGCCACTGGCCCGCCCCCTGGAAGGGTCACGTGAGCAGAGGCTGTGGCCCCAGAAGAAGTTCGCAGGACTGTGTCACAGCGGTGTTTCAGGGATTGTGGTAAATGACAACACAGATCAGGTGCCAGGCTTTGCTCTTAACATCCTGGTTCCAACACCAGCAAACGTGGCCGTTCTCCGGGGTCCGCTGGGACCTTTGCCTGTGGGGAGGCCCCACAGCCTCTACCAAATGTCCTCCCAGCGGGGGAACCGCCTCTGCCCGTGTGGCCCAAGGAGCCCTTGGACCTCACTGCTTGCTCCTGGGAGTTTGCCCTTCCCACCACAGCTCCACCGGGTACTGAGCTGTGGAGCTGCAGACTCTGCTCCCGTTTATAGAGTCTTAGTGGTGTTTAAACCTCTCCTTTCTCCTTTCCCTCTTTCTTGTTCAGTCCCTTGTGGGTATTTCCACTCTTTTCTCTTTCTCTCCAGCTGCTTTCAGGGAGAACGCTTTTCCTATACTCCCCCCCACCCCGTCTCTGTCCTCCTCTGCAAGCAAAAACAGCTCCTACCTTCCATGGCTTCTCTCTCCCCCAGTTCACCTCTCTGTGCCACGTACCTGCCGAGTTCTGTGGCTCACGTTGTAAAGATTGTGTTAATCCTCAGATCAGTTTCCTAGGTGTGCAAGATGGTTTGGTGTTGATCTAGCTGCGTTTCAGGGATGAGAGAGGCAAAGAACAACAACAAAAAACAAACCCATGGATATTAATGATTGACTTCCCACTTTATTAAGTGAGATTTTTCTCTTTCATGTGTCATTGGATCTCTAGGGGGTTGGCTGATCTAGCCAGGCAAGGCCGCTTAGGCAGCTTTAAGCTGTGGGCCCAGCTGAACTTGGCTCCTTGCTACAAGTTGAGTTCAACTCTGCTTCACAAGGATTTATGCCCAGATCTGAAGAGGCAGGAGCTCTTCTCAGGGACAGGGAAGCTCTTTGATGGTGGTGGCAAAGGCACAAGAGAGTAGGCTCAGCTGTGCAAACCCCTACCAACCTTTCATTGGCCAAAGTACATCTCACAGCCGAAGTCAAGGGTGAAGAAGTGCACTCTGTCTCTACTTGTAGGGGCTGCGAAGTCATATGGCAAAGGGTGTGGATACAGAGAAGGGTGAAGG
The DNA here is from genome assembly GCA_028646485.1 of Cryptoprocta ferox. Classification (NCBI taxonomy): domain Eukaryota; kingdom Metazoa; phylum Chordata; class Mammalia; order Carnivora; family Eupleridae; genus Cryptoprocta; species Cryptoprocta ferox. Next base: position 148,753,266 of record CM053573.1, read on the forward strand.
ATTGGGGCCATTTATTTAGTCTACCATACTTTCCTTAGTTATATTTTGTTAACAGATCTCTCCGTGAGTCACACAGTATTTTAGCTCAAATAATACCAGAACACAGCCTTGCCCGATGGTTGCCTTCTTTTAAGTGGCTAGTAATCATTTGATGATTAGTTTCTTAAGTCTCAAGATTACACAGGGTTCTGAGAAATAATTTTGTGAGATGATTTAGGTTTGCAGGATGAAAAAGTTTGGGGTGCGGTTTCTTTAACGTCAGTCTGGCTTGAAACACCTTTTTCCTTATTCCCTTCTATGTAGGGACTTTGAAGACTATCTTCAGATGCTGTGTGGACAGTGAGTTGCTGCAGAAGCATCATTTGATCTGCCCAGATGATTACTACAGTGATCCCGTGCCATTTTGCTCTGCACCTAAAGGTAATGCTTCTGTACTCTGTTAGAGCCTTTGGTATTATTCCAGGGGTGTTCTTTAGTAGCAGGACCACACTGGCCACCTTTGTTGCCATTTCCACAGTGATTTTTTTTCCTCTGTCATTTAATTTGATAATGACTATTGGGAGGGTCAACTCTAAGCATTCCACTTCCTCTCTAAATCCCTAACACCTGAAAGACCAAAGTCTCAACTCCTCAACGTGGAATATGCATTCTTGTTAGCTGCTCAACACTGAGAGATATGAAAATGTTTAGAAAAGTAGTTGGGGGCACCTGGGTGGCTCAGTTGGTTAAACGTCTGACTCTTGATTCTGGCTCAGGTCATAGTCTCATGGTTCATGAGTTTGAGCCCTGCATTGGACTGTGCACTGACAGCATGGAGCCTGGTTGGGATTCTTTCTCCCTCCCTCTCTCTCTGCCCCTCCCTTGCTCACGCTAACTCTCTCTCTCTCAAAATAAAAAAGAAAAGTGGTTGTTCATGTCCTGGAGGAGTCGCAAAAAAAAAAAAAAAGTGGTTGAATGAACCAAGAGAGGGAGAGTCTGAAGACCTAGATAAGTAAGGGAGCAAGTTCCCGATGGAGTCACAACGTGGGCCATGGGGTCTTTCCATACCCGTGTAGGCAAAGAGTGACTTTTTCATCCTTTAGTGAGTGTGGTGGAAAGCCTTAGTGGGGAGGCAGAGAAGGATGTGGGTGTGGATGTGGATGTGATGTCGGGCCAGTTTCCTGTGATGTGGGAGGCAAGGTCTTCTGAGAGTGAGTGGGGTGGGAGCTTGGTTGTGGGTTTAAGCAGGGAGGCGGATTTTCGGGAGAGTCAGATTATGGATAGAGAAGTTGCTCTGTGGATTCCGTGGCCACATATCAGGACGGCCCAGTGGTGCCAGGTTTGGAAGATGAGCCGCCAGCCACCCAGTCAGTGGGACTCCTTGATGGTCTCTGCGGCTTTGGAGCCAAGAAGGTATGTGGGGTGGAAGGTTGTGATCCAGAGAATCGAGGGTGCTGATGAGAACAGAGTTCCACTGACAACCTGAGCTGTGCAGAGGCGGCCGACCAGAGAGAGGTAGCAGGATTAAGTGTCACGCAGCACCAAGCCACTTACTATTGTGAAGTTAGTTGGAAATTCATTGTTGTGCAGATAAATAAGGATAGAGTTAACTTGTATTGAGGATTTACCCAGTATTGTGCTCCTACCAGTTTCATTGCTCTCTTGCTGGCGATGAGTGTTCTCTTTTAACCTTTTGGGGATGATCTTATAGGTAGAAAAAACTAATACGAACTGTGATTCTTCATGTGAACTTTTCAAAAAGTTCACATGTAGGGCGTGGGTGCGTGTATTAGAGAGAGACAGAGACGGGCAGCAGTCTACTCATGTTCTTTGACCATGTTTGACAATCAACTACTTTAACACCCTGTCCCCAAGCCTTGAGTACGTAGACTAAGTTCTGGGAATAGTTTATATGCTAAAGAGCAATTATATCTCGTGTAATAAATGTGAAAGTTGAGTGAAAAGTCTCAAAGTTTCTCTGATGATTTAGTCATCTTAGAAATGTCCACTTCAGGGCCACCTGGGGGGCTCAGTTGGTTGAGCGTCCGACTTTGGTTCAGGTCATGATCTCTCAGTTTGTGGGTTCGAGCCCCGCGTCGGGCTCTGTGCTGACAGCTCAGAGCCTGGAGCCTGCTTCAGATTCTGTGTCTCCCTCTCTCTCTCTGCCCCTCCCCTCCTCATGCTCTGTCTCTCTTTGTCTCAAAAATAAATAAACATTAAAAAAAAAAAAGAAATGTCCACTTCCTGTGTGGTAGCCCAGTTTGATTCTTTCGTGCCACAGGCGTCTCCATCCCTGGCTATTCAAAACTCACGTTCAGTTTTGAGAAGCGTTCTGTCCCAGTGAAGCATGTGACCAAGAAGCTTGAAGCTCCCTACAGAAAGCTGCTCGCCAGGTCTGGAGAGGAGTTAGACCACACTGTGGACAGCCTGACATGGGACTCGTCTTTAAAGGCCAAACGCAAGACAGTCCAGGTTGGTGTGGAAGCCTGTGCTCGGCGGTGTGCGTGGGCAGTGGGCACGGGGAGGTCGTGGCGGGTGGGAGGGTTCCGGGGGGCACAGGAAGTTGCGGATCCACAGCGAAACAGGGAGGAGAGTTCGCACTGATGTTCCGTGGGCCATGCAGCTGGCCGAATGTCAGCACACACAGTCCCCCTGCCTGTCATTGACTCTATGTTTTGTGTGTTTCCAAGAAAACAGGTCCACCCAAGAATAAGAGCTGGATGAAGCACTTACAGGTGCCCCAGAGACAACTGGAGCGACTTCTGCTTGCCAGAATGGACAGTCGGATCCGATTCCTTAAAAACCCCCGTTTTTTCCCTCCTAACACTCCACATGGAGGCAAGTCTCTTCTCTTTCCTCCGAAGAGGCCAGTGCTGACAGGAGAATTCCAGAGTGAGCCGGTGGAGAGGTGGGTCTTTCCCTGACTTGTAAGATCAGAAAGTCAGACCGTTTGGCGGAAAACCCAGAAGGTCCTGGGTCTGCCCTGGGTTATGGAGGATCCTGGATTTTGGGGGGACAGGGTGTCAGTATCAGAACAGAGCAGGGCTTCAGGGCTCCCCGCAGACCTGGCCTTCGGACATCCCCCACATGCCGGGACTGTGCTTTCCTGACCTGCCAGGGTTTTGAGGGATCGGGGTAGTGTTGGTCCTCCGCTGACATCTGAACTCTCGGGCAGATGGGAGGAATCTCTAGCCATGTGTTCTTCCATTGCACTCATGGGTCTTAGAACAGGAACTCAAAATAAAAACACTTAAAATTTGATTACAAATAATAAATATACATTGTGATTTTCTTTTCAGAGAGTGCCTTTGGCTTATTTCATTAATTGTCCTCGAGAAGGGAGTGAATTGCTTTGTGAGTTCATCCTTTTAATGGACTTAAAACTATCAGCATTTATTAGTCAAATATCTTTTTATTAAGAAAAATTAGAAAATTAATATTTTCAAAGAAAAACAGCGCCCATAGTAAAAACCCAGTTAGGAAGTTGGTATATGAAGCTTCCTATGCGTAATGAAAACGAAACACACAGCTGCACATATCTTCATGAAGATTCTCTCATATGGTAAAATTATTTTGTAACCTGCTTTAGCAACAGGAACAAAATCGAGTAAATGACGTCTTGTGAATATCTTTGATGGTTTGGGTGTATTTATTTTACACGAAGCACGTGGATGAAATTAACAGCCTTCCTCCCCCGCTTCGCCCTCCCACAGTTGTGCTGCCGATCCAGTGTTCCTTGCTAATCCATCAGTCGTGTTTTTCACAGATTATGAAGTCGGGCCAGTTTATGAGGTAAAAATCTTATTTCTTGGGGCACCTGGGTGGCTCAGCGAGTTAAGCTTCTGAGTCTTGATCTCAGCTCATGACTTGTTCTCAGGGTTGTGAGTTCAGAGCCCCATGCTGGGCTCCATGCTGGCCATAGAGCCTACTTTAAAAAAAAAAACCACCTTATTTCTTTACAGCCCCCGCTTCATCAGCTTCCTTATTTTTTTAAGTGGTTCATGGAATTTTAAAACCACATACAAAATTAGGGAGAAGACTGTGGTAAGCTTTTCTTATTTCTTGAGGTAGGAACCACTTTCACGGCATCCCAAAGATTTTGGACCACTGTGTTTTCATTTTCACTGGTCTCAGTCTATTTTAATTTCTTCTTTGATTTCTTTATTGTCCCATTGGTTGTTTAGTAGCATGTTGTTTACCCTCCATGTGTTTGTGTTTTTTCTAGCTTTTTTCTTGTAATTGACTTCCAGTTGCATACTGTTGTGGTTGGAAAAGATGCTTAATATGATTTTACTCTTCTCAAATTTATTGAGAGTCGTTTTGTGGCTTAACATGCGGTCTGGTCTGGAGTATGTTCCATGTGCACTTGAAAAGAATGTGTATTCCGGGGCTCCTGGGTGGCTCAGTAGGTTAAGCGTCTGACTTTGGCTCAGGTCACGATCTCACGGCTTGTGAGTTCAAGCCCCGCGTGGGGGTCTGTGCTGACAGCTCCCCTCTCTCTCTGCCCCTCCCCTGCTCATGCTGTGTCTCTCTCAAAAATAAACAAACATTAAAAAAAATTTAAAAAGACAAGAAAAGTGTATATTTTGTTGTTTTTGGATGGAACGTTCCGTATATATCTGTTAAGTCCATCTGGTGTAATATGCCATTCAAAGACACGGTTTCCTTGTTGATTTTCTGCCTGGATGATCTATCTATCCATTGATGTCAGTGGGGTGTTGAAGACCCTACTATTGGGCCGTCTGGGCGGCTCAGTCAGTTAAGCATCTGACTCTTGATATGTGTTCAGGTCATGATCTCATGGTTCGTGACACTGAGCCCCGTGCTGGGATTCTCTCTCTCTGCCGCTCCCCCGCTTGCTCTCTCTCTCAAAATACACAAACATTTAAAAAAGTCCCCTACTATTATCATATTACTGTCAATTTCTCCATTTCTGTCTGTTAATATTTGCTTTGTATGTTTAGATGCTCCCGTACTGAGCGTACAGATATTGACAGTAGTTACGTCCTGTTATTACATTGCTCCCTTTTTCATTAGTAATTCCCTTCTTTGTCTCTTGTTACAGACTTTGTTTTACAGTCTGCTTTTCCTGATATAAATATTGCTACCTTGGCTTTTTTTTTCTCGCTTTCATTTGCACAGAATATATTTTTCCATTCCTCAACTTTCAGTGTGTGTGTCTTCAGATCTGAAGTGAGTCTCTTGTAGGCAGCATATAGAGGGCTCTTGTTTTTTATCCATTTGTCGCCCTGTGTCTTTTGATTGGAGCATTTAGAACATTAATATTTAAAGTAATTATTGAGAAGTATGAACATACCGCCATTTTATTAATTGTTTTCTGGCTATTTTTGTAGTTCTTTTCTGTTCCTTGCTTCTCTTGCCATCTTTCCTTGTGATTATTTTCTTTAATGTTATGCTTGGTTTTCTTTCTCTTTATTTTTTTGTGTATCACAAATGGTTTTTGACTTGTGGTTAACCTGAGGTTCATATGTAACATCCTAAGGATATGGCAATCTATGTTAAGTTGATGGTCACTTAAGTTTGAATACATTGTGAAAGAACTTCATTTTTACTTTCCCCTCCACATTTTATGTATGTATTATCATTTTTTACATCTTTTTATTTTGTGAGTCCTTAGCTAATTTTTCAGATATAATTGATTTTTACTTCTTTTGTCTTTTCAGCTTCTTACAAGCTTTATAAGTGATGACTCCACTACCTCTACTGTTTGATTCCTCTTACTCCTAAATTTTTTTCCTTTCCTAATTTTATTTCTAATTATGACTTCCTTTCCCACTTAGAGAAAGGCCTTTTTAGTGGTGATGAACTCCTTTCACTTTTGTTTTTCTGGGAAACTTTTTCTCTCTCCTTCAATTCTGCATGATAACCTTGCTGGGTAGGATATTCTTTGTTGTGGGTTTTTAACTTTCAACACTTTGAGGACGTCACGCCCCTCCCTTCTGGCTTGCAAAATTTCTGCCAAAAAATCATCTGATAGGTTTATGGGGTTTCCCTCATAGTAACGAGTTACTGTTACGAGTTTACATTAAAAGTGGACAGACTGTACATCAAAAAATAATACGAGTTATGAACTTGGAGGTATTTACAGCATATGCCTTAAAAAGACTTAGTACCCAGAATATATCAAGAACTCCTACAAATCAATAAGAAAATGATAGGGCTGCCTGGGTGGCTCAGCCTGTAAAGTGTCTGACTCTTGATTTTGGCTCAGATCATGATCTCACGGTTTGT
>CM053573.1:148759996-148781611 GCA_028646485.1 Cryptoprocta ferox
GGGGAGGTTCCTCAAAAAACTGTCAATAGAGCTCCCCTATGACCCAGCAGTAGCACTGCTGGGGATTTACCCAAGGGATACAGAAGTGCTGATGCACAGGGGCACATGCACCCCAATGTTCGTAGCGGCACTTTCAACATTAGCCAAATCATGGAAAGAGCCTAAATGTCCATCAACTGATGAATGGATCAAGAAGATGGGGTTTATCTATACAATGGAATACTACGTGGCCATGAGAAAGAATGAAATCTGGCCATTCGTGGCAACGTGGATGGACCTCGAGGGTGTCATGCCAAGTGGAATAAGTCAGGCAGAGAAGGACAGATACCATATGTTTTCACTCATAGGTCTAACAGAAACTTAACAGAGGACCATGGGGAGGGAAGGGGAGAAGAAGAGTTAGGGAGAGGGAGGGAGGCATATCATGAGAGACTCTTGAATACTGAAAACAAACTGAGGGCTGAAGGGGGAAGTGGAAAGGGGAAGGGGGGTGCTGGTCATGGAGGAGGGCACTTGTGGGGAAAAGCACTAGGTGTTATATGGAAACCAACTTGTCAATAAACTATAAATAAAAAAAAATTAAAAAAATAAATAAGTAAATAAAAACGAGAATCAAATGAAAATCAACAACAGAAAGATATCTGAGAAACAAGTTTCTGTAAATTAAACAACACATTCTTAAATAAGCAATGGATCAAGTAAGAAATCATAAGAGAAATTAGAAAATATTTTTAAAGCAGTGAAAATGAGAGCACAACGTATCAACATTTATGTGATGTAGCTAAAGCTGTGCTTAGAGAGAAATTTATATCTGTAAATGCCAATATTTAAAAAAAGATGTCAAGTCAAAAACCCAAGTTTCTACCTTAAGGAACTAGAAATTAGATAAGAGAAGAACAAACTAAACACAAAGCAAGCATAAGGAGAGAAATATATACATAAAGATTAGAAAGCAGAAATGTGTTAAACAGAAAATAGAAAAAGAGAGGAAATCAACTAAACCAAAAGTTGGTTCTTTGAAAACATCAACAACATTAACAAAGCTTTAACTAGACTGACCAAGAGAAAAAGAGAGAAGACTCGAATGGCAGAGATTAGAAATGAAAAGAGCACATTACTACTGACCATGCATAAACAAACAAGGATTACAAGGAAACACTACTAAAACTGTATGTGAACAAATCATGTAATTTAGATGAAATGGACAAATTCCTACAACAACACAAACTATAGAAATGGAGCCAGGAAGAAATACAAAATTTGAACAAACTCATCACAAAAGATTAAGTTAGTAATTTTAAAAGTTCTCACAGAGAATAGCCCATCTCCACTTGGCTTCACTTGGTGAATTCTACCAAACATTTGAAGAATTCACACCAATCCTTCACAAACCCTTCAATAACACAGAAGAGGAGTGAACACTTGCAAACTCATTTCTAAGATGTCACTATTACTCTAGTAACAAAACCAAAGACATCACAAAAAAACTACAGACCTGTCTCTCTTATGGCTACAGATACAAATATCCTCAAGGAAATACCAGCAACCCATATCCAACTGCAGATAAAAAGGATCATACACTGTGACCAAATGGGATTTTTACAAGAATGCAAGGACTGTTTTAACATCCAAAGGTCAATGTAAAACACCATGTTAACACATACACAAAAAGGACCAAAAAAACGATACAATCATTTCAATAGATGCAGAAAAAAAAAAACATTCAATGAAATCTAACATGCTTTCATTATAAAAAACAATGAGCAAACTAGGAAAAGAAGGGAACTTCCTCAACCTGATAAAAGGAATCTACAAAAAGCCAATAGCTAACATCATACTTAATGGTAAAAGACTGAATGCTTTCTTTTTAAGATTGGGAACAAGACAAAAATGTCTACTTTTGCCACTTTTATTCAATATTATACTGGAGTATTAGGTGCATTAGGCAGGAAAAAGAAATAAAAAGCATCCACATTGGACAAGAAGAAGTATAATTATCTCTATATATTGATGACACAATCTTCTATTTTTTTTAAATTTTTATGTCTTTATTTTATTTTTTTTGAGAGAGAGAGAGAGACAGAGAGTGAGCAGGGGAGGGGCAGAGAGAGAGGGAGACACAGAATCTGAAGCAGCTCCAGGCTCTGAGCTGTCAGCACAGAGCTGACACAGGGCTCGAACCCACGGACTGTGAGATCATGACCTGAGCTGAAGTCGGCCTCTTAACCAACTGAGCCACCCAGTTGCCCCCACAATCTTCTATTTAGAGAACTATTAGAAGTAATAATGAATTCAGCAAGGTTGTAGGATACAAGATCAATGTGCAAAAATATTTGTATTTCTATATATTAGCAATGAATATTCATAAAATGAAATTAAGAAAACCAGTCCATTTCCAAAAGCATCAAAAAAAAGGATACCTAGGAATAACTTTAACAGAAGAAGTACAAGATTTATACACTGAATATTACAAACATTATCAAAAGAAATGCAAAAAGGACCTAGATAAATGGGAAAACATTTGATGTTCACAGATAGAAAGACTTAATGTAGTTAAGGTGAATGTACTCTCCAAACTGATCTACAAATCCAATACATTCCCTATTAAAATCCCAGCTAGCGATTTGCAATCATTGATAAACTGACCCGAGAACTCATATGGAAATTCTAAGGACCCAGACTAGCCAAAGCGATCTTTACAAAGAGAAACAAAGTTGGAGAATTCATATTTCCTGATTCCAAAACTTACTACAAAGTCACAGTAATTAAGAAAATGTGGTGCTGGCATAAGAACAATTATATAGATCAACAGAAGAGAATGGCCAACCCATAAATAAACTTGCACGTATATAGTTAATTTATTTTGATAAGGGTGCCAACACAAGTCAATGGATTTGTAATAAATGGAGCTGGAACTGGTTATCTGAGAATGAAGCTGCATCCCTTTCTCACACCATACGCAAAAATTAACTCAAAACGGATCATACATCTAAATGCATGAACTAAAACTACAAAACCCTTGGAAGAAAACTGTTGTGCACATTAGCTTAGGCAATGGTTATTTTTAGATATAACCTCAAAAGCACAAGCTACAAAAAAGAAGATGGACTTCATCAAAATTAAGAATTTTTATGCTTTGCAGTAAACCATCAAGAAAGTGAAAAGACAATCCTCAGAATGGGAGAAAATATTTGAAAATCATATACCTAGTAAGAGACTTACATCTAGAATATATAACGAATACTTACAACTCCAGAGTAAACAGACAACCCTATTTTTCAAAGTGGGCAAAGATCTCAGTAGACAGATCTCCAAAGAAGACAAACAAACGGCCAATAAGCACATGAAAGATGCAAAACATCATTTGACACCAGGAAAATATAAACCAACTCCTCAATGAAATATCACTTCACACACACTGGGATGACGACTATTGAGAGAGATCACGAGGATGTGGATAAACAGGACAGCAGGGGAGAGAAGAAGGATGGAGAATGGGTCAGAATTAGCCCGTTCCACCCGCATCATTGTATTTTATCACACACCATTTGTACAAAATTGTAAATAAAGAATAAAGAAGTGGGGTGTCTGGGTGGCTCAGTCAGCTAAGCATTTGGCTCTTGATCTTGGCTCAGGTCATGATCTCACGGTTCATGAGCGGGAGTCCCACATGGGGCTCTGTGCTGGCAATTCGGAGCCTGCTTGGGATCTACCCCCCCCCCCCCCGCCTCAAAATAAATATGGAGGCAAAGGCCCTACAGAGCTTCCCTAACAGAATGAGGGCCTCATGGGGCAGGAGCGGGCGGTGGGGAAAGGGCAGAGGAGTTAACTAAAGGCTGCCCGGAGATGAACACGGCGTCCAGGGCCCCGGCGCCCGAGCTCACACACACCACACCACACCGCGACACGGCGACACCGCCACAGGGGGGGCTAAGCTGTGGCTCCCCGCTCCTGGAACGTGGGTGTGGGCCGAAGAGAGTCAGGGCAGATCCTGCATAACCCTGGGCTCTCAACTATCACGGGGGGGGGGGGGGGGGAACAATGGTAAACATCCAAGGCCTTCGGTCCTATTCACAAAGGAAGGAATGCAGCGACTTGAGGCCAGATGGGGAGCTGGCCCCGTGGGTCCCCTCTCCTGTGGTTTTGGCTGCTTTCCCCAGAGGTCCCTTCCTCCTCCTGGATTCGGGTAGCTGGGGACGGAGGGTGCTCACGAACCCTTCGCTCGCTGGAAGAGGGGTGTTCCCCGCACCTGCACCCGCTCCCTCGGAGACTCGTACCCCGGCTCCTCATGTGGACCTGCTTCTCCTCCCGCTCAAAACCAGGAACGGGCAGCCGAGGATTACGTGATGTGTGAGAAAACCCACAAAGTGAAGGAGAAGGACCCCAACCAAAATGGGAGGAAATAAAAATTTGTTTCCCTGGGGGGATCTGAGACGCGGTTGCATCCCTAAGACAGTAACAGATTACTATACAAAAGGAACAACCCGGGAACAAAACTATGGACATTTAAAGAGATGATCCCCAAAAGATGGGCATCCACCAAAGGCCAAATTAGCCACGCGCAAGGCCCAGGGCATCCTCCTGGAACACGGAGCACAAACACGGGGCGCTGGCAGGTAGGACAATGGTTCCATTCGTGCCCTACAGATGCAGCAGGTCCGTGGGGTCTGTGGCGGCCGCTGTCTATTGTCCGGAAAAGTTTCCCACCAGTTTCTTCTGGGGGCAGCCCCTCCCTCTCTGTCAGGTGTGGGGGGAGGGGAGGCATGTGACCCAAAGAGGACCAGTCAGAGCCTACCTCTGGAGCGTGTGCGCCTGGGGCTCCAAGGGGCCCCCCTCCCCAGGGCAGAGTGGCCAGAGAAGGGCCAACACAGAGAACAGCAGATCTGAAGGCGGGGTCGGGACAGGGGTGGGGACGGGGTGGGGACAGGGGTGGGGGAAGGGGGTAGAGAATGAGAGAGAAGCAGACTAGCAGGCCAAGGAAAAGGCTGGTGCCCGTGGATGGCACAGGGCAGGAATGCCCAGTTCCGGGGGCCAGCAGTGTCCTACGCTGGGGACCTCCGTGTTTCCATCACCTACCACTGTACACGTTCTGATTCTCATGCGTCCTTTAAGAACGACAAGAGAGGAAGCAGGGAGACTTCAATAAAGGCATTCTCCCTGAGCAGAAAGGCTTGACCTTCATGTGCCAGCCCGCGAGGTGCCACACGGCACCGGTGAGGAATACCGCGGAGACCGCACTCATGGGAGACACTGGTGGTAGCGTCCCCGGCAGGTGCTCACAGTATAGACACGCGGAGCGCGCCCGCCGCTGTGACGGTGCAGTGCAGTGGGCAGGCTGCAGGCGAAAGTATAAAATGGCAGTCTTTTTGGAGGATAATGCAAGCGTATCCATAAAGATTTAAAACAAGAAAAAAAGATTTAAAACGAGCACTTAAATGTTTTTATAATGAAATACTAAACACATGCAGAAATGCCTATTAAACACATCTACAGCACAGGGGCACATGCACCCCAACGTTCACAGCCGCACGTTCAACAATCACCAAACATGGAAGGAGCCTAACTGTCCATCAACTGATGAATGGATCAGGAAGATGTGGTTCATCTACACAATGGAATACTACGTGGCCATGAGAAAGAATGAAATCTGGCCATTCGTAGCAACGTGGATGGACCTCGAGGGTGTCATCTAAGCGAACTAAGTCAGGCAGAGAAGGACAGACACCATATGTTTTCACTCATAAGTAGAACAGGAGAAACTTAACACAGGACCATGGGGAGGGGAAGGGGAAAAATAGTTGGGGAGAGGGAGGGAGGCAAACCATGAGAGACTCTTGAATACTGAGAACAAACTGAGGGCTGATGGGGGAGGGGGAAAGGGGAAGGGGGGTGATGGTCATGGAGGGGGGCACCTGTGGGGATGAGCACTGGGTGTTATATGGAAACCAACTTGACAATAAACTATAATAAAAAAATAAACACATCTACAGTTTAAATATATACATGCAGTTTAAAGAATAATAAAAAAGAACACCTGTATATACCCTCACCCAGCTTGGAAAGCAAAATACCACCAGCCACCTTAAGAAAGTGAATTTTATGCTCCAAATTCATTTGGGAAGGGAGGGGGGAAGTGGATGAAAAATGCGGATGAAACAATATTAGCCGCGATTTGGTAATTACTGAAGGTGGTGGCTACATGGGGGCTCATAATACTGCTCTATTTTTATATGGGTAAGAAATTTTTCACAAGAAAGAGAAAAAGGCAGGCAGGCAGGCCGGCCGGCAGGGAGGAAGAGAGCCAGCCAATAGCAGCGATAAGCTCCGAAACCTCCGGTGCGTGCCTCCCAGACGCCTACTGCTCGTTCCAGCCTCACGATCTTTGGCGTCCACTCTCCTGTTGACAAGGATTCACGGTTTCCAGGCCTTCACTACTATGAACAGCCTGGCTGTGAGCATCCCGCGTGAGCGCTGGGCTCCCAGCACACGTGTGCGTGTCCCCCTGGGACCACATCCCCGGGGGCCGCTGCTGGGTCACAGGGAATGCACACAGTCCGCTGGGTAGTGATCGCACTGACTGACAGACTAGAAGCGTCCGGCCCATAATACTACTAGCGAATTCCCTCCAGGGAATGGGTCTTCTTTTCTGTAGTTTCCAAATTTTATAGCACAAACACGTGTCAATACCTCTCAGTCCGGAAATGTCTATAAACGCGTAGGGCCGTACACCACGGGTGTCCTGTGAGTAGACGCCAAGCGTGTCGTGGCCTCCGCGCCCCCTTACCTCCAGGCCCCGTTTACCACCTCCAGCTCCAGGACCGTCTGCAGGTGCTGGCACTGCCTGGCCTCCAAGGTGATGCTCACCCTGCACTCGCCCAGAGCATGAATCTGCCCACTTGGGGGCTCAATGTCGAAGGGAGACACCTAATTCAGAGGGCAGAGTCCAGAAGGGTGAGGAGTGAGGACACATGGACTTGGGCAGCCCGTCCTGCCCCAGATCAGGAGCACCGGGCTGACCGAGGGGCCCCCACGGCTGCCACTGCCTGGTGAGGGCGCCACTGAACATGGAAAGGTCACTCCCAGGGGACCGCTTTCCCTCTTTGGTCTCTTCATTCTCCGAGACTGTGACAGCGAGTGCCCCACCCTGTGGGGGCCTGTCCCCTCCTCCCGCCGCCTCCCACCCAGCTGCCATGCTGGCTAGCTTGGGCCCAGGGTGCTTGTCTTGGGCTCTGTGCTCTCTTGCTTCCGACAGTTCACCTCCCAGGCGCTGGTGGGAGGGACGGGCTGGCCTAACTCTCAGCAAAAGTGGCTCCTGTGCCCACGTATGGGGCCCGAGCTCTGCCAGTAAAGATCCTCACACGCGTCTCCCCGGGAGTCCTGGGGGGATGCTGCAGGCCAGGACTGGGTGTCTGTGCCCCCGACCTAACAAACCCCAAATCCAACGTTATTTTTGAGAGCTCAAAAGAATAGAGCACAGAGGACGGTCGGGACAGATTCGTACCAGCCTCAATTAAGACATAAATCTTAAGCCACTACGAAATCGATGGCTACTTCAATTACACAATGTCGTCATTCTTCACCGTGGGAGAAAACCTAGGCTGGGAATTAGAGAGCTGGGAGCCGATGATTCCACCACCCACTAGCCGTGTGACCCGGAGAAGCCGCTGCCCCTCTCTGTCTCTATCCAGTAAGGAGGTCGGCTGTGGTCTGTAAGTTTCCCAGTGTGCTCTGGGAAGTCCCAGGGCACCCAGGGCAGGGGACTAGGGAGTGGGGATTGGCACGATGGGCCAGCTAACAGGGGGATCTGGGCGGCCAGCGCGGTTACACTTCCCGAGTGTGAGCCTGGAGGGAAAGCCCGAAACTCCAAGCCTACGGAACAGGGCACTCGCAGTGGTTCATGGCAAGGCTGTTGGTGATTTGATGCAGTTTCATAACTGCCAAGTGGCAGAGTGTCCCGCTGGAGAAGTGAGAGTGCTGCCTAGAAGGACAAGGCCCTGAGAAAGGGACTGGCTGCTGGCAGATAAGACGCATGTGTGGCCGCACCCGTCTGTCCTCGGCTTCTGAATATGGAGGAGGAGGGGCACTGTTCCGACCCGGAGGGCAAGGGGACAAGCGAGAGGGGATCTTGGCAGGAAGCAGTCAGAGGAGGGTGCTTTCGCCACGCAGACCTCGTCAGAGCCTCACAGGGACAACGGGGACCTAAGGCAGCTTTCAAGAAGCCACGGCTGCCACCGTGTTAAGAGTGGGGGTGCCCCGCGGTGGAGGGTGGGGGTGACCTGAGGTGCTCTACAGCTTGTCCCTGGCAGGCAGGGAGTAACTGAGGTTTTGTGCCACTTGCTCCGCACTGCACATTGTATTTAAAGGTGACGACGACGGCTCAGTCGGTTAAGCAACCGACCAGAGTTTCAGCTCAGGTCGTGATCTCATGGGTTGTGAGTCTGAGCCCCACGCGGGGCTCTGTGCTCGCAGCGCGGAGCCTGCTTGGGATCTCAAAGTAAAGGTGATGATGACAACACTTCATCACCTGTAGTACCTTCTGTTTTTAGAAGAAAAAGGAAAGGGCTATTTGAGTGGAAACCGAATCCTGTGTTCTCTCTTGGAGCCTCCAGTTTGGGCCACAAGCCCATGCCCAAGCGCCACCTTGTGGCCGGTACTAAACTGCAAGCACAATCGCCGGGAGGTTTGGAACTTTTGGGTGAGCCCCCCCCCCCCCACCTGCCCCTTCCTAGAGGCCGGGGAGCGTCTGGCCCAGCTCAGCTGCCCGTTTTCTTCCTACCTCAGACTGCCTTTCTTTTTGACGTTTATTTACTTTGAGAGAGAGAGAGAGAGCGAGCAGGGGAGGGGCAGAGAGAGAGGAGAGAGAATCCCAAGCAGGCTCCCTTCTGTCAGCACACAGCCTGATGCAGGGCTTGAACTCATGAACAGTTAAATCGTGACCTGAGCTGAAACCAAGAGTCAGATGCGTAACTGACGGAGCCACCCAGGTGGCCCCAGGTTGTTCTGACAGAGGGAGAAACCCTTGTCTTAGTTCCACATCAGACGGTAGAGGCAGGAACAGGAAAATCCAGTTTGGGATTCAGTCCTGCGAGTCCTCGGAGATGGGGAGCACTGGGGACTCTGCCAGGCGCGGGTCACCAGGCAGGCTCTTCCTCTGCCCCAGCACAGGTTTCACTTGTCCCTACACCAAGGGTCAGCAGGCTCGTGGGGGGCAGGGTGGGTCCACCAGAGCTGGAGGTGCCCGACTTACAGTCTCATGCCTCTCCTGGAGGCACACCGGGCTTTCCCTCAAGCACCAGGCTGCCGGGAGCGGGCTGCTGTTCCGGATCTGGATGGAGTCGGTGGCTTTCTGCCCCAGGCGCAGCAGGCCAAACTGAAGGGCTGAGGCGTTGATGACAAGGGCAGGCCCCTGAGACATCCGGGGGGGCCTGTCACCGGGCCGCCTGGGAGTGGGCTTTGCGCCCTACCCCTGCCACCCTTCCGGCCCACCCAGCTGCCCAGCCCCCCAAACGGCACCTTAAAGGCCGCCTCGATGTGTAACACCACCGGCGAGGGTGAGTTTTGGATCTCACACAGCAGGTCCTGGCTTGTTGGGCCGGGGACGCCGCCGGTAAAGCTCAGCTCAAAGTCCTCCACCTCGTTGGGCTCTGGGAGGGGGGAATGAGAGGGGGAAAGCAGATGGAGAAGGGGCGCCTGGCCTTCGCTGCCTTCTCCTCTGCAGGTGCCAGGCCGCAGCGGGAGCTGATCGTGGGAACCCCGCCCCCTGCACAGGTCCCCTTCCCCAGCCGGCCCCAGGAGGTCCCCGCAGTACCTATGGTCCCCGTGCAGGGTTCCACTTCAATGATGTGGCAGTCACTGACCTTCCCCCACAGGTATCTGATGGGGGACTTGCTGTTGCTCCACATCTGTAAGACACACCCAGTCCAGGCCCCCGGGCACTGCCCCTGCGCCCGTCTGTGCCCGCCCAGTCCAGGCCCCCGGGCACTGCCCCTGCGCCCGTCTGCGCCCCTCTGCGCCCGCCCAGTCCAGGCCCCCGGGCACTGCCCCTGCAACCGTCTGCGCCCGCCCAGTCCAGGCCCCCGGGCACTGCCCCTGCAACCGTCTGCGCCGGCCCAGTCCAGGCCCCCGGGCACTGCCCCTGCGCCCCTCTGCGCCCGCCCAAGGACTGGGGGCTCTGGGCTCACAACGGGTCCTCCCTCCCCCCTCCCCCCCGCGCCCTCCTGGCCCTCCAGTAGCACCGACGCCACACGGCGGGCTCCGTGGGCCCCGGTCCCGCCAGAGACCCGGGAACCCGGGAAGGCGTCCGCAGGCCTGTCACTCCGAGGATGCCGGGAGCCCGTACGACACACGTGCCCAGCCCGGCGTCGCGCGGGGGCCGCGGGGACAGCCTCGACCTCGGTGCGCGGCTGCCATCGGCGCTCCGGCCGCCGCCCCCACCTCATGGCCCGAGTTCCGCCCGGCCGGGGAGAGCGCGTGGCCTGCCTTAAAATGCTTCTTCACGTTGACGCCGACGTAGTTCTCCCCGGGGATGACGAGGGCGTAGGGGTCCAGGAGAACCCGGACCGGCTCCGCGGGGCCCTTCACCTCGACCTCCAGGACGATCACGTCGTCCACGGCGCAGGAGGCGGCGTCCTTCAGCTGCTCCGGCTCCAAGCTGGACACGCGCCCGGGAGCTCAGGGCCAGCGCGGCGCCCCCCGCCCCCTGCCGCTGCTCTTGCAGAGAGCACCCCCCCCCAGCTCCTGAGCGCCCCCGGACCCGCGCCCCCGTCACAGTGCTGGGGCGCCGCCCCTTGCGGCCGCCCCGGGGTCACAGCGGGGCGGCGCTGGTCCACACGCCCCCAGGGGCCACGGCCTGCCCTCGCGTGTCCCCGCCGCTGGCCCTCCCGGCCTGGGGCGCCCCGCGTCAGAGCCCGCCGGGGCCGCGCGGCTTCACTGCGCCCCGTGGCTTCCGCAGCACCCGCAGGGGAAGGCGGCCCCGCTGCCGGCCGAGTCCCCGCTCACCTCGTGGGCTCCGGGACTTCCTCCAGCACCATCTGGAGCACGCTGTGAAACTCCCGGAGCTGCAAGACACGGGCGCCCCGAAACCACCTGCGTTCCACGCACCTGCCCCCGACACCCCGGAGCCGTGCCGGGGTCCCTTCCCCGCCGCCCAGCTGCCACAGCGGCCTTCGGGGAAACACTGCTGCTTCCCTGCGACCCCCCTATCCGCTACCCACCTCCCTACCTGCTACCCCCCTCCCTACCTGCTACCTCCCACCCTACCTGCTACCTCCCCCCCTCCCTACCTGCTACCCCCCACCCTACCTGTGACCCCCCCACCCTACCTGCTACCTCCCCCCCACCCTACCTGCTACTCCCCACCCTAGGGAAAGAGCTGTGGCCTGCTAGAACAGAAGCCAGGACTGGGGGGGCCCTGCAGACTCAAGACTGGTGTTCCTCCCTCAGCTGGGCCTGGGAGGCCGGAAGGAGAGGCTCTCCGGACCCTGACATTGCCCACTGGCAGTGCCCTCAACTGTGGGCACCCCCCCCCAGAACAGTGAGGCGGGCACGCAGTGAGAGGCGGAGGGTCCCAGCGCACTCGCTCCATGGCCAGCCCTCATTGCCCACCCGAGTCACACCAGGGCCTCGCACTGGCGCGTGTGTGCCCACTGCCTGGGGGCCGCTGGGGGCTGGGGAGGGAGGGTACTGCTGCTGACTTCAGGGAAACACGGAGGACACCAGAGCTGAGGAAACGGGCCGGGCTCTTGCTGCAGACAGGGCGTGTGCACAGTCGGGACCAGGCCACATGGGCTGCTGCATCCTGCAGCCCTGCTCTTAGCGGAGTGCTGGCCTCTCGTCGGGCTCAGCTGGGGCTTCGACGTGACTAAAGAACACGGATGAGGGGGTGAAAGTGCCCTGGCGCAATCATGTGTGACTAGCACGATGGCATCATCTTAACCTCATGAGGAGAGAAGGTCAGGATGAACTCGTGGTCCGTGTGGGGGCCGAGAACCCCTCTGTCGGGCAGGATGGTGAAGGCCGTCTCCCTGTCAGGGATGCACTTGAGGCTGTCGACGCTGTAGGCTTCTCCAGGCATCAGGGCCCGCAGGTTCGGCTTCATGATCTGCCAGCGGAAGGCCAGCTCCACGTGCCTGTGGGGGCAGGGGACCCCGGGCTGTGCCCCAACTCTGCCAGGACCCGTCTTCCCATCCCCCGCCGGGCCCGGCCCCACTCCGGCAGCAGCGAGCCGGAAAGGAGCCAGGTCAGCCTTGAGGCTCTCCCCATGGAGGAGCCAGGGGAGCACGTGGGCCAGAGAGTCTGCCAGAGACCTCCTAAGGGAGCTCCCCTCCCCCCGCTAGAGCAGCTGGGGTGTCTCCTACCCCGGGAACTGCCCCCCTCCCGCCCTCCACCTCTCCAGCTCTGTCCAGGAAGGCATGGGCCGGGCCGACCGGCTGCCGACAGGGCAGGGAGGCCAGCTGCAGGGCGGTGGGGAGGCGGGACTCGGGCACCCTGCCGAGGCGGAGGGCCAGCAGCTGGGAAGGCCTGGGGTCACCAGGCCAGGCAGTGAGAACTGAACCCAGCGGCCAAATCTGTCTGCTCTTGGAACTGGCTTCCCCTCACGGGCAGGGCAAGACCTCTCTGTACAACTGCCCCGGGGCTAAGGCTAGTGCGGGATGATCTAGAACAACACTGCCCAGTATAACTTCTGCAGTGATGGAGGTCTTGCAGATCTGCTCTGCCCAGTGTGGCTCCTCACACGTGGCTGGTACTCAGCATGCGACTGGCGCCACCCAAGAAGTTTTAATTTTAATTGATTTCAGTTTAAATGGCCGCCTGTGGCTCCCATGATGGACAGGGCAAATCTGGAGCCTTCTGCCCACTGGGACCCCCAGGCCAGGCGGGGGAGGGGAAAGGGTGCGCGCCGGAGGGCACGGCACAGCAGTCACTCACGTAGCATTTCTAATAATCAGCTGTTTTCTAGCTGTGGACTGAAGGTTCTCAGGCTCAAAGCGTATGAAGTACTGGGCTGTTAGGTCTGTGAGCTCTCCAGGCGCCGGCTGACTTTCTTCACCAGAAATATAGATCAGATCCAAAGCAACCAGCTGCCCAGTTCCTGACACAGGAAGGTGACAAAGTTTCGCCAGGGCTGGAATCAGGACTCTGTAGCCAAAGGCTGTCACGGGGTCTATTCCACACGCAACTGGCCTTGATCATGACTCCAGGAAGCATACACAAGGGGGGAACAGGGGCCATCAGCACGCAGATCCTGTCTCCACAGCTTCCCAGACTAAAAGGAGGTGATTTTGATAACCTGGCACATAGCAGGTACTCAGTTAATGCTTGCTGGGTCAAACTGGATGGAACGATGGATGGATGGAAGGGTGGGAGGAAGGACGGAAGGAAGGAAGGAGGAGAGGAAGGAGGGAGGGAAGGAAGGAGGGAGGGAGGGAAGGAAGGAGGGAAGGAGGGAGGGAGAGAAGGAGGAAGGGAGGGAAGGCAGGCGAGCATCTTCGGGAAGTTTCAGCAAGATGCCCCTTCTGGCTCCCCAGGACGCGGGGTCCCCAGGTCATTTGCGTGTAAGCCTCTGGCAATTCCCCAAAGGAGACTGAGGTGAGTTTCAAAATGAAGTGATCAAAGACTTCACCCCAGGTTTCCATCTGTCTCTCACTAGAAGGCTCCTTGGGATTGTCCCAAAGACCGCACTGGCTTGGGTCTCCGACATGTGACCAGAGCACCGGGCCCCAGACGCTTCCCTGGAGCCGGGACGCTGCAGCACCCCCAATGTGCCCCCCGACACAGGTGGGCACAGCTGTGCCACGGCCAGCGGTAGCCAGCAGCTCCCAGGGTGAGGGCGCCCGCCCCGGCCCCAGGCGCACCTACGGTCACCAGCTCCCTTATCTGGCAGTTGTCGCACACAATGATGAAGGTCTGCTCTGCCTTTTCTAGGCTCACTGGGACGAACAGGACCTGGGAGAGAAGCGTTTCCCTGTTATTCCTCGTTAAGGAGCTTCCCCCTCCTTTCAGACACTCACCCCTCCCCTTACTCTCCACTCCTCGCTCCCCTCTGCTGCTCCCCCCTGCTGCTCCCCCTTCTCTGGAAGGAAGGCAGAGTCCTACTGCCGAGGCTCCACCCCAGACTAAGGCAGGAAGCGTGTAGAAAGGGCGTGAAGAAAAGGTCCACGGAGACTAAGATACAAACAGCTCTTAAACAAATGACAACAGGGGCGCCTGGGGGGCTCAGTCGGTTGAGCGTCCGACCTCAGCTCCGGTCGTGATCCCACGCTTTGTGAGCTCGAGCCCCGCGTCGGGCTCTGTGCTGACAGCTCAGAGCCTGGAGCTGCTTCGGATTCTGTGTCTCCCTCTCTCTCTGCCCCTCCCCTGCTCACTCTGTCTCTCTGTCTCCCCAAAATAAATAAGCATTAAAAAATTTAAAAAAAAGACAAAAAACAAATGACAACATGTTTAACCTCATTCGTGAGAAAAGAATGGAAAGGAAAACCATGCAGAAAAACTAGTCTTCACAGTGGTAAAGAGCAGAAAGTGAGTCATCATAAATGCAACAACAAGATACCTTCATTTTCTTCAAGATAATCTGGAAGGGAAGGGGGTCTGGCTGTAAGAGATGGAGGGGTGAGGACGCCAAGAGTTGGGTACTGAGGACACAAGCGATCATTAACCCATCCTCTTCATTTTTGTATGTGCCTTAACTTCCGTGATAATGGTTTTTCCTTTTTTTGTTTTTTAACAGTTTTCAAGTTTGACAACACACTGTGGGCAAGAGTGTGAGAAAACAGGCACCCTCATGTCTCCGCACGGTCGGGATGTGGGCAATGTGTGTCACAATCCTGGCCAGCAGAGACCCCCAGTCAGCAAATCCACTTCAAGGACCGTAACCTACGGGTAGACTCATAGTTGGACAGTGATGTATGCATTCGCCGCACGGCCAGAGATCAGAAAAAACCTTCACGGCCATCAGCGGGGCACAGCTGGCCTGCATTATGGCTCATTCACACCGTGGAATAGTAGGCAGCTGTGAAAAATACAGCCTCCGGAAGATACGGCAGAACCCGGGCACCTGGGTGGCTCAGTGGGCGAAGCATCTGACTCTTGGTTTGGGCTCAGCCTGCGATCTCACGGTTCGTGAGATCGAGCCCCGTGTCAGGCTCTGTGCTGACGGCGCGGAGCCTGCTTAGGATTCTCTCTCTCCTTCTCTCTCTGCCCCTCCCCTACTTGTGTGCACGCTCTCTTTCTCTCAAAGTAAATACACACTTAGAAAACAAAGGTATAGCAGAACAGTGAGGGGGCAGCGATTTGAGGGAAGGAAAAGTGGAAAGAAAAGAAAACACACGCCCAGTCGCTCATTTAGACATCACGTGTCTCTGCGAGGGCGTTCGGAGACCCGGGTGAGGCTGGGGACCTCTGGGTGCCTGAAGAACTGCAGTGAAAAAGAGCATTTGACTGTTTACCTATATGCATCTTTTGCTTTTCAATCGTGTGAATTTGTTTCCTCCTTGGAAATATGAATACGTTTTAAAACAAAACCCCAAAAATCAAGTACACAAGGAATGCCAAGGGGGAAACCTCTTGACTCCTCACTGCTCCCCACAGAGTCCTGCTGCTCCCCTCTTCCTTTCCCTGGGGATCACAGGGGGCTGGGGGAGGGGCATGTCCTGGCCTGGGCAGGGGTGACTGGCCCCAATTCCTTAAAGCCACACCAGGTAGTGACAGGGCCTGGACCAGGCAAGAGGACCCAAGCCCTCCCCCAGCAGCAGGCGGGGACTGATAAAGGCCCTACCACGCCCTGACACGGCCTCATCCCCGCCTCGGGAGCCAGGTTCCTACTGGGCATCAGATCAGCACAGATATGTGCGCGACAGCAGCGCTCCAGGCTCGAAATAAGATCCCATCACGCGCTCGAAACTGGGAAGCAGCTGATGAAGGAGGCCCTCCTTTCCCCCACGTCCAGCAGCTCGAAGCAGCGGCCCCCCGACTTCCCGCACACCAGAGCTTTCAAGATCCTGTGCCTTGGGGCGCCGGGGGGCTCAGTGGTTAGGGTTCCAACTCCTGATTTCAGCTCAGGTCATGATGTCATGGTCTGTGGGATCAAGCCCCACGTCGGGCTCGGCGCTGACAGCTTGGAGCCTGCTTGGGATCCTCTCTCTCCCTCTCTCTCTGCCCCTTCCATGTGCGCTCTCTTTCTCTCTTTCAACTAAATGAACTTTAAAAAAAATCCTATGCCTCAGGCACACCCCAGACCCATTAACTGAGCACCTCAGGGCCGGCGCCGAGACAGCAGTGTGTCTGCAAGTCTCAGGGGACTGCAAGAGGCGGCTGTGTTTGAAAACCTTATGGCTCTTGGCGCTCGCTGTCCGATGCCGCGGTGCAGCCCAGAACCCACTTGGCCAGAAACCAGATGGCCTTCACTCGAATGTGAGCGCCTCCTCCCGCAGACTAGCGGGGACGGCCTCACACGCTGGTGGCACGGCGTCTGATTCCTGGACCAGGGAGCCAGGGAGGGCGAGAGTGTGGAGCGAGACGGGCAGGGAGCCATCGCCGTGTCTCACAGGCCGTGCTGGGGACAGCGAGAAGCTGTGATGAGCCTGAGCGGCCGCTGGAAGAAGCCCACGGCCGGCAGATCCGAGTGTGGGAGCTTCACGCCCAGGTTCAGGAAGAGGCCACAGGAAGGCAGCCTTGCTGACCGTGCGCCCGAGGAAGGAAGAGGAAAGAGGACAAAGCCACTTCCGCTCCCCAGGCGCCAGATCTGGCGGGGCTGGGGGCTGGCTTCCGAGAGAGACTGAAAATCCGAAGGAAGATCCGAAGGGAGGCGGCTAAGGTGGAAAGGACTCCCAGGCTGACGGTGTGGACGAGCAGCATTTGGGGGTCAGGAGGGAAACGCTAGGGCTGTCCGCACTGGCTTAATAAGGGGGGTCACAAGACAAGTCGGGTCACCCCACGGAATGCAAGCACACGCTTCCACGCAGACACCTCCCTGGAACGGGAGCGGACATTCATTCAGGTCAGGAAAACGCAGAGGCAGATGGCCTCCTGCGAGCGGCAGGGGAAGCGGGCGCCACCAATGTCACAAGCGGAAGGTGCAGTCATGTCAGCGCCCTACCTCCACACACGCGGCCTGCCCCGGAGCCAGCTCGAACACGGAGGGCAGGATCCCAAAGGGAGGCTGCTCCACGAAGCCCACGGCGGCGACAGCCTGAGGGAAGAGTGGGAAATTCCACACGAGTGCGGAGGACGTCGTGAAGCCGGCAGTTAGGATCGGCCTCCTCTCCTCCACCATCCCCATGCGCTGGGCCACGTGCAGGCTCTCAGGACCACCTGGGGCGCTGCGGGGACGACGGCCCCCCACCCCCCCGCCCCATCTTCCCGGGGCACCAGGCGGGCTTCCCAGGCTCTCAGCCCCGGGAAGAGCTGCCCGCTGGCGGGAGGCCGAAGGGACACCGCTGACCAGCGCTTCGCATGTGGGAGAGGTCCTCATCCGGGACCCACAGCCGTCCTTTCCCGCCACAGCGCCTGTGGTGGCTGGTGCTGGCTTGCGAGTCCGCCCCGTCTGCAATCGCCCCTGTCCCCAATCTGCCCCCCCGTCCCCAATCCGCCCCCCTGTTCCCCCAATCTGTCCCCGTCCCCAATCCGACCCCCCCAGTCCCCAATCCACTCCCCCGTCCCCAATCCGCGCCCCCTGTCCCCCCAATCTGCCCCTGTCCCCAATCCGCCCCCCTGTTCCCCCCAATCTGACCCCTGTTCCCCCAATCTGCCCTCATCCCCCATCCGCCCCCCCATTCCCCCCAATCTGCCCCTGTCCCCAATCTGCCCCCTGTCCCCAATCAGCTGCCCCCTGGTCCCCAATCCGTCCCTCCTGTCCCCAATCCGCCCCCCCTTCCCCAATCCGCCCCTGTCCCCAAGCCGCGGGGACACAACCCCCACGACGGACTCGCGGTAACGGAAGTGGGTGTGGCGTGCGGATCCTCGGGATCCACCGCTTGCTCTCTAGAGACACGGTTACCGAGACACGTCTCTCCTACAAGAAATAAGCGGCCCGAGCGAGCCCTCGATGGGGCCAAGCGGGGCCGCACGGAGTCCAGGCCCAGCGCCGCCTGCCTGCAGCTTCTCAGAGCGGGAAGTGCAGGTTTTGACGCAAAATCTCCCTACATTTTTCAATGTTGTCTCAAAAAAACGATTTCGGGCCCGTCCCAAATCCACATGCCCACAGAACTCAGTCCAAGAGCCGCCAGCCTGCGGCCCTGCGTCTCTAAAACATGTGCGGCAGTGACGACTGACTGAGTGAATAAATGCAGTGACACGTGAGCCAGGTCTGGAAGGACGCGGGCGTGACACAGC
The DNA here is from genome assembly GCA_028646485.1 of Cryptoprocta ferox. Lineage (NCBI taxonomy): Eukaryota > Metazoa > Chordata > Mammalia > Carnivora > Eupleridae > Cryptoprocta > Cryptoprocta ferox. Next base: position 148,778,324 of record CM053573.1, read on the forward strand.
CCACCCAGGGGACACAGGTGTCCGCGCTGGACTCCGTACATTGGGCTCGACCTTGGGGGACGGCAGCTGGGGGGAGAGGGTCCACAGCTGCTTCCCCCGGGGGTTTCCAATCACAGGCGCCCTCCGGCAAGTCCCGCGAGGGATGGGGTCGGCCCGGGGAGCAGCCCGTGCTCACTCACCCTGAAGCTTGGCGGCGGCCAGCTCTTCTTGGGCATAATGCAGAACTTGCCGGCACTGAGGCCCACATTTTTGCAGAGGAAACTGGTGACCTTAATTCCCCCAATGAGGCAGTAGCCACAGTCCAACACCGGTGACACTGGAGCCGCAGGAAAAGATGCACATGAGAAATAACACGCCCCCTGGGTAAGGCCCTCCTGCTCGTGACCACCCGGGGCCCAGCCAGAGCTCAGAGCAGCTGCGGCCTGGGGCCCAGAGCAGAGGATGAACGGGGACATCCCCGACCGCTGCCCCCGCACGGCAGTCACCGGCCTCCATGCGCCCCCGGCTCTGGGCCCGCTGCGGACTCGGGCCTTGGCCAGGGCCACCCGGCATGGGCCTGGGGATTGCGGGGGGGGGGGGGTCCTAGCTTCCAGTCTGTGCCCGGCTGAGGAGGCCTGCTAGAGAACGAGCGAGCCCAGCCAAAGCCAGCTTTCCCGAGGAGGCCACTGGCCACCGAGGGCCCCAGGCACCCCTTCCTCGCCTCGGTGCGGCCTGGGCCCTCAGGCGTGTCCACGAGTCAGCGGAGCCCACGTTGGAGCTCGTCGCGTGTGTCATTCAGAGTCAGCCTCGGCTGGGGAGTGGGCCAGCCGGGGTCTGACACCGCGGAGGTCTGCACGGAGGCCGCCGGCAGGTGCCCAGTGCCCCTGCCCCAGAGGACTGAGGCGCGCTGCCGCAGGGGGCCCCGAGAGCAGGCGGTCTGAACTCGCACACTCACGTGTCAGCACCGGGGGAGGCCTGCGGGCCTGCAGGGGGATCAGGAGCGCGTGCGCTGACTGCGTCTCCGCTAAGATGAAATCATCGAAATCCCCGAGGCAGTCGGGGAAAAACTGGACGGTGTACTGGCAGGCCATCCCGGGAGCCACCATCCCGCCTTTTCCCGGGAACATCCCTGCGCGTGCAGACAGCAACAAATGAGGAGCTGGGGGCCCGCCAGCCACCAGGGCCTGCACTCAAGTGCTACAGACGGCGGCCGGAGGGCACAGGCGGTGCCCACCATGGCCGGGCGGCTCATGAGTGTGTCGGGGCCAAGGCCGTGGTGGTGGTAAACAAGGGCATTCGAGGGGGTCAGGGGGCAGGCAGGGTGCAGGTGACAACGCCAGGGCCCGGGGCAGGGGATGGGAGACAGTGGGGCAGTGGGGCAGGGGGTGGTGGGCAGGGGAGCAGGGGGTGGGGGCAGGGAGTGGGCGGGGCAGGGAGGGACACAGTCCGTCTGGAACAGTCAGGCGAGGCCACGCCTGGCCTGATTGGCTTAGAACTTATTTTGTGGTCAGCAGAGAGCCATTTGAGCTTCTAAGCATGATGGGGGAGGGGAATGACACGACCAGGCCGCTCTGGGGATTGAGGACACCGTGTCATGGAAGGTGGAAGGTCAGCTGGGGAACCACTGCAATGGCCTAAGCGAGGAAGGCTACGGCCTGACTGGACCCAGTGGCAGAATGGAGGGTGAGCAGGGGGCAGGCCCAGGCCTGGGGGGGTGACTGGCCGGCAGGTCTCAGAGACACCGTCAGGAGGCTGGGCCGGCAGGGGGGCAGGCTACTGGCAGAGCACGAGGCCCCGGGGACCACGGGGGACGAGGGCCCAGGCTCATCAGAGGGCCACGCGGGCCTGTGCCAGGAGCAAGCCCAACACACAGCTGTGAGGAGGACTCACCCAATCCCAGCGCGAAGTAGGGCGTGGCCGGCGGGAGCACTCGCAGGTGGCGGCTGGTCGCCGTGGTGTTCCGCAGCGAGATCACCATCTGCCCAGAGGGAAAGGGGAGCCCTTTTAGACAGCGGCACACACGGACAAGCGACGCGAGGCCCGGACGGACCACATCCTATGGAAAGCGGGTGGAGGTGTAGACGCTGGGCAAGGGGCACACGGGGACTCCTTTCGCCCCTCCGTCTGCCTTTGATCGTGTTTGGGAATAAATGAAGTACAAGGCGCACGAGAGGACGGGAACAGATCTGACTCATGCTTTGCCCTCTTTAAAACGACGGCTGCTGTTTATTGAGTGTCTGCCAGGTGCCCGGTCAACCCCACAGTAACCAGGAAAAGGTGGGCGTTCTCTCTCTGTCACCCTGAAGAAGCCCAAGTTCAAAGACGTTCCCTTAGCTGGTAAGTAAGAGTTTTGAGATCTGAGCCCAGGACACGTGGCTCCAAAGCCCTGCCCACCTGGCCTCTGGCTGACTCCCCCCACGTGTCCCTGTGGGCCCCTTCTCCCCACTGGGCACCGTGGAGAGAGCCACGGGCACCTGGAGGGTGAGGTCGTAACAGGGCCTCCCTCCACCACTCACCCCGTGCAGCTCTAGTAAATCCCGCCTTCGCTTCTCCGTCTCTCGGACTGGGAGACCCCCAGGGGCAAGGCCTAGAGTTCACAAAGTGCCACCCCCGCCCCCGGCACTGTGCCCCGCACAGAAGAGGAACTCGGCACCCAAACACCTCTTTTGCTTCTATTTTGCGGAATATTACACTGGAGGAAAATGTATAAACTGCAACATGACAAAAACCTTGTTTCCATCGCCCAGCTTTAGAATAAATCACGAAAAATACATGGGGCGCCTGGGGGGCTCAAGTCAGTTAAGCGTCCGACCTCGGCTCAGGTCATGATCTCACAGTTCGTGGGTTCGAGCCCCGCGTCAGGCTCTGTGCTGACAGCTCAGAGCCCGGAGCTGCTTCACATTCTGTGTCTCCCTCTCTCTCTCTGCCCCTCCCCTGCTCACTCTGTCTCTCTCTCTCTCTCTCAAAAATGAATAAACATTAAAAAAAACTAGAGAGGAAGCCCTACCCTGGCCTCCTTGCCCCCCATCCGATAACAGCTACATAGATTTGACGTGTGTGTCTTCATACTCTTATTCGTAGGTGTGTGTTCCTAAGTCAACACTTGTCCGTTGTTGGCCAATATGTTTGCGCCAGTCTGTCTGTGAGCCACACCCAAGTGTGCCGAGACCCATATTATGGTTTTAATCTCCATTTCTCTGTTGTTAATGAGCACTGTTTCGTGTTTATCTGCTATTTGGGGGTTCTCTTATGTGAGTTGTCTGTCCATATCCTTTTACCATTTGGTCACTGTGTACTTTGTCTTTTTCT